>VZUI01097051.1:0-100166 GCA_013401135.1 Cettia cetti
CAAAACAAACAGAAAAAAAACTAAAAACCCCTGACAGAGTCAGGGATGTGACCTGACACCCTGTTGGTCAGGGTGTTGGAAGCAGTCCATATGAATCCTTCTGGAGTAACAGATGCAGCTCTGTAGAGTACAGATGATCCCATAGAAAAGTCCAGTGATGGCGAGATGGGTCCAGTCTTCCTCTGAGGAATCCAGTGTAGGACTGACCCTCTGGGGGTTTCAGGCTCCCTTTTACTCACGTAGGAAGTCCAGGCCCCCACCCCAACACTGGGTGGAGCATCTCACAATGGGATGATGGAATGTGTCATGTGATTGGGGAGCCTTAATGGCCCATTATCAGCAGATATCTCCCTGGAGGGAGGATAGTGGTGAAAGAGATAAGAAACACTGCCCCACCCGGTTTTAACAGCTGGGCCATTATCAGAAAGCATCCTCCCCCCCTCCCCCCACAGTTACAAGAGATAAAGAAAAAACCACATTTCCCCAGCTGCTTTCAACAGATGAGAGAATACACATTTTTTGGTTCCATAACCCAAGACACTATGACACTGTCTCCCATAGCATATTCCTGGAAAAGCTGGCAGTCCATGGTTCAGACAGGTCCACTCTTTGCTGGGTTAAGAAATGGCTGCATGGCTGGGCCCAGAGACTCCTGTTGTACTCAGCTGGTCAGTCACTCACTAGTGGTGTCCCCCAGGGATCTGTGATGATTTAGTCCTGTTTAATATCTTTATTGCTGATGTGGATGAGGGGATTGAGTTTACCAGTAGCAAACTTGCAGATGACACCAAGTTGTGGGGGGAGTGTTGATCTTCTGGAGGGTAGAAGGGCTCTGCCGAGGGACTTGGACAGGCTGCATGGATGGGCCCAATCCAAGGATGTGAAGTTTAACAAAAACAGTTGCTGGGTCCTACACAATGGCCACAATAATGCCCTGAAGCACTACAGGCTGGGGACAGAGTGTCTGGACAACCCTCTGGCAGAAAGGGACCTGAGGGTGCTGGTTGACAGCAGCTAAACATGAGTCAGAGTGTGCCCAGGTGGCCAAGAAGGCCAATGGCGCCCTGGTCTATATCAGCAACAGTGTGGCCAGAAATAGTGTCACTGGGGAAGTGATTGTCCCTCTGTCCTCAGCACTGGTAAGGCTGCACTTCAAATCCTGCGACCAGTTCTGGGTCGAACAATTCAAGAACTATGGAGTTGCTGAAGTTACTCAGTGTGTCCAGAGAAAGGCAACAAGGTTGCCTTGTCCCTGAAGGTGCTTTAAGAAAAGACTGAATGTGGCACTCAGTGCCATGGGCTAGTTGACAAGGTGGTGTTAGGTAAGTTGGGCTTGATGGTCTCAAAGGTCATTTCCAACCTAGCTGATCTCTGTGATTCATCAGTAGAACACTTACCCCTGGAAAATGGAATTGAAAGTCTAAAACCTTGATTGAGAAAGACAATAGAGTCAGACACAGATTTCTGCCTAGCAGTGCAAGACTAGGGGGGAGGTCAATACTTACAATACCTACTGAGGTTTTTATTAAATTAATAAAGAACAAATATGTCTGACAGTAGTGAGTGATGCCAGAAGAACTAGGACACTGCTAACAAAAAAAGTAGAGGTAGGTAAAGCCAAATAAATAAACACATCAATAAAGGTACCTGGATTTCTGAACCACTGATCTCATTTCCAAACAATGACCATACCCCTGTTCGTGTTTCTGATGGAACTGGTGACTGCAGACAAGGAAGATCTCAGAGGCAGGGTTCAGTTTAAATTCTAGGCTTATGTTTTATTCAGGCTGTCATGCCCTTCTTAATTCTTTTCTAGATCAGGTCCTTGTCATGAATATGTCATGATTCTGAGCCATTCATTTTCACTTCCATAGCACAGAAACTGAGATCTGGGGGAAAGAGAGAAAAGAGCATCCCATAAAACAGCACCTTAGACAATCACAAAAGTAGGTAGTTAGGGTACACACCTGAACCCAGGCTTCCCAGATGGGAAACATTATTGGGAGATAGATGCAGGCCAAAGAGTCTGATTGTAGTCTGGACTACCCTGAGTCATCTGCCCTGTTTGAGTCCAGAAAAAGGTCCACTGCAAATACCCATAATCTTGGAAGGATTTAAACTTAGCAACAACAACTAATTTTGCAATAGAATTGACTTTTTTCCTAAAATCCACTGTTAGATTTAAAAGGAAATTCATAATGAAACTGAGTCCGCTTAACACAGGATATACCTCCAGCTTCAGACTAAAAATTGATTAAGTCCCCAGAAAAAGCTTCTGAACTAATTAATGCACGTCATTACAAGGAAGAGAGAGTAAAATTCTGTAAGTGAGAACCTCCATTCACACATAACTAAGAAGATTGCTTTGCTTAGTATGTTTAGCTTTACTGCTTGTTTCAACAAACTAATGAAAGGGCTGACTTCATTACTGTGACTGCTGACTTCTTTTGGTCACCTTGGTTGTGCTGAAATTCTGATGCAAAACACTTAGGAAATATTACCAGCTCGTTAAAGCTGGCCATGCAGTCACATGGTCAGACTGCAAATAAAATAATCACTGAGGTTATGCCTTGCCCTGTCTACTGCCGTTGAGTCAGAAAGCAAGGCTAGCACTAAATTCACAGATTCCCTTCTTGCTTCTTGGGTCATTCAGGACAGATGACAGTTTTATTAGACTGTTTTTGCAATAAGAAGTCAGGAAGTGATCTAAGAAAATGTTTTAGTGTAGTTTTTGTTTCTGACACCTGGTTGTTGGTCCTTAGAAGAGATACACATCAAAAAGCAAGCATGTGCTGAAGGGTTTTGTTCAGGCCTCTCTACCTATGCTGTCCATGATTAGTTTTAATTTGACACTGGGACTACTTCTCTTTACAGAAGGGGATCCAGGAGCCAGGATGTGATACCCTGGAGAGGAGACACGCTGAATCCTCCTTTTCACTGCTTCTGTTGGAGTCATCAGTTTAATTGAATTGAAACTCTATAATAAATGGTGTTTTAGTAGAATTGTTAATATATTATAGAAGTGTCTTGACCAACTCAGTAGGAGAGTTGATGCGTAATAATCTGCCAGTGTGGAAGGAAAAGCTTTAAATATATTGAAATATATTTGCAAATATGTTTTAAATTATGTATCATATCTTCCATCTTTTCCTTTTCTGGTTAGCTTGTGCCTGTTTGTGTTGGCAATCCAATTGTGTAAATCTCATTACATGGCCTAAATTACTCTAACACTCTGAAGCTCAAGCTTCACTGTTGATAGGTTGATAGGTCCAAAGAGAAAAATTCTGGCAGGCGAGAGCAAATGTCTCCTTCTTTTCCATGGCAGAATCTTCATCACCCAAGATATTTTTCCTTCATGTTGGTAATTCTTCCCTGTTAGAGCTGCAGGTGTTATCTCTGTACATATCAGAGCAGGCTTTCGCAGGTGCCTTCCTGACCATTTCTACAACAGAGTTTGTTCCAGCCTCTCTGTGGAAGCAGCACCTTCCATGACAGATGAGCTGGGAGCTGACGCTGAGATCTTACGTCAGCCTGGCTCCTGCACATCTGAAAATAAAATTGTCCGAGTCTACAGCGTCTGACAGGCCCATTTACACATTAAAGTGTATTGCTCATCAGTTTCATCATACAACTATGATGAACCTTGGGGTACACTGAAACAAAATTCCTCCTGGAGTGAGACTGGGATACTCTCAGCTCCCATGGCAACATACTAAGATCAGAAACTATACAAAAGGAGTTTGTTGTCTTTTCATTTTTTATTTTTTTTTTTTTACTTTTAGGTACATGTTGCAGTTGGACACAAAAGGAAGAGCCTGACTCCAGGTAGAAAATGAATCAGAAGGCTAATTTATTTTTTACACAGCCCCTTTTTATAACATGCTGAGCTAAAAAAAAAAAAAAATGATTAGTTAGAAAAGACAATACTTATTTTCATTGGTTAAATAATAGAAACAACATCTGTGAGAGAATTATGATGAGAAACCTAGAAGTGTTTATGAAAGATAGAAGGGTTACTTACTTTTCACTGTCCTTGAAAGGAGTCCCTCTCTCACAGAAGAATCAGCCACTAATCGGGTTGAAAATTTCACAAACTCAGAAAATCAGACCCACACTTACACATATGTTTTCTTCCCTTGCTTCCCTTTTTTCATTTGTCTGCTGTTTCTCACAGAGTTATGACAAAGAACAGAAGGCATGTGTCCCAGAGCAGAGGACAAACAGCAGCCTGGAGGAGAGTCAGGGATGTGGAAATGGAGCACTTGAGGTGACAGCAAGAGCTCCCTAAAGTAGTAAGATATTTTGGGTGTAACAATGCTCTGTTAGGGTGTTTAAACAGTAGGCAGCATTTATATCCAGTCTTGACCTTCACTTTACATGCATAGATTGGATCATGAAACTTGTCTCAAAAATGAAATCCCCTGGTGGAAGTTTGAAAGAACTCAAGGCTTGGGTTTTAGAAAAGCCTAGATGAAAGACTAAAATCCATCTTGGATTTCCTGAATGCCTATACTCAGGGAAGTACTTGGGTGCAGTAACATTTTTTCAGTGCAAATAAAATATGTCATAATTGTAGAAGCCCCAGTCTCAAGTACATTTTGGTAGGGGCTTCTCAGTATAAATAAAGAACCCTGTTCCATTTCGATATTGAAGATGGAACAACAGTATTTATTATATTATTTTCTCTATTACACATCACATTCATAAATTTTTGAAAGCAATGGAAACATAAGAAAGTCCTCCAGGAAGGATTTTTTTGCATCATGGTTAAATGATGTGAAAAGATTTTATAGATGCCAAGAGGCCCTTCTTTTTTTGTTCATATAAATGCTCAGTGGTAGACACATGCCCTGCCAAACTAAATGACCTTTAAGTAAACTAAGAAAACAACATTAGCAAGGAAACAAAAGTGTTTCAGGCACCTGAAATCTATGAATATATACACAGAAATGTCTTTATTTTATTTTTTTAAAAACACACTCTTTGGCTGAGAAATGTCCACAAGGATCTGTGATTGTGAAACATCTGAACAAGCTGAGCAGAAATGACTGTGAATTCTTTATTTATGATTTTTTTTTTTTTTCTGAACACTTAAATGTGAGAGGGTTTTGTAGAAGTTCCTTTCTGCTTGAAAAAGATACGACAAGGTGGAACCTTCTAAAGAAAGCCCCTAGCATCTATATTTAAAAATAAATCATCATTTAATAAAGGCTTGTTATGAGCATGTAGTGGATATGAATGAAAAGTGCAACAGAATCTAAGCAATAAGATGGGGAGGCATAATGTAACATTTAGCATTTATAAATATGCAATCCATGATTGAAAACATTTATATATTTTCATTTGTGACAAGCACTATAGGAAAAAGCATATATATACATAAATTATTAATGGAAGCAGGGAATAACAGAAAAATAGGGAAAAGCAAGAGCCACAACCTTGAAGAAAAATGTGGAAAAAAATATCCAGTATAATCTCACGTTCCTATCAGTCACACTGACCTCTTCACAAACTTCTAAATTATGTCAGCCTTTAAAAATTGATTGCTTCACTTTCTAGGTAAGTCAGTGATATGCGAATTCACTGAACACAATACCTTTATAATAGCCTTCAATTTTCATGGAAAAGAATACTCTATGTGCTCTGGAATGCACTGCATTCATTTTCCTCTAAAACTCATCTTTTTTCCTAGTAATTGCCATCTGTTTCTAATTTCTGACATTCTGTGTCAGTGGCAAAGACTATTCAGGCTTCTGTGCACAATATGAGCTAAGATTGTTAATATATATTTTATATAGTTAGGCCATTTCTCTAAAAGCAATAAATAAAACTTAACTTTTAAAGTAGATTATTATGTACTTCTGCTGATGCCAGTTGAAACAAAAGTAGGAACTGGAGACCATTTAAAGGTCTTGCTGGGAGCAGCCTGTACATTCTGCTTCCATGTATGCCAAAATTACAAAAAGTCCTTATAGACAACCTTTGCTGTAAGAACAAAGGAAAAAAAATGCCTATATCAATACATTTTTCAAACAGAGGGATTTTTTTTTTTTAAGTAAATAACATCCATGATTAAAGGAGCCAAGTTATATTTTGCTCCTGCAAGAAAAGATTGGACTCTTATTGAGGAAACTCCAAGATTTTGCACTTTGGTCTTTGAATCTACTTAGGCACTTTTGAAATCTCTACTTTAACATAAATCAGATTGTTAAAGAATTACACTGTAGCAGTTTGGGGGTAGATGTCTCTTTCTTCCCTGGCTTTGATTTAAACTCTTAAAAAATCACAAATTTCCACGTTATTTATAAGGATGAAATAGCTTGACCAGCAGGCGGTTTCTATCCCAGGGTTACTTGTCACACTTAAATGTTTTGTTTTAATGCCAAATGGTAAAGAAATAATGTGCCCTTATAACCCACATGCCATCAACTTAAAGATAATGTCATCTCTACTGACTGATGTATTGAGTCAAGCTTTGACTAAAACAACCCCCGTCCCAAAGAGCTGTTTGCATGTCTGCAGATTCTATAAGAGTTAAAGAAAACATTTCAAGCACATGAACGCTGCTGTTTTGGAGGAGTAGGTGAAAGGATTTCTCCCTTGAAATCAAGTGGCCAGTGCTTCCAAAAACCCCTGCCAGTTTCTCTACTGGTTGAACAAAGAATCTGTGTCACTTTGTAAAGTCAGGTATTCAACCTGCACTGAAATAAGTGGAAACAATCTAATAATGAATTTCCCAGTTGTTTAATACAGGTATCTCACAACATTTACAATCTTCTTCACAAACACACGTGAAAAGAAAAAAAAAAGGAAAAAAGGACAGGACAATGTCATAACTTCAACTGAAAACATTTGACTTGTTCATACAAGTATATTTATTAAACACAGGCCTAGATTGCCACAGCTGCCCCATTTTGATGTACTGATGGACCTGTACGCACCTCTGGCTCCCATGAAAAAAAGAGCTCCAAGGACTTTCTGAAGGACCCACTCTGGCAGCACTTCCCAGTGTTCAGAAGCACTAAAATATTGCTCTTTGGATGAGGAGAACAATGAGTAGGGTGGATAATATGCATGGGTTAGGAGATAATAGGTGTTTGCCAGCACACATACTTCACTGATTTGTCCCAGCTTGCCAATGAGAATATTTTCTTAACCTGATGCCAAGATATCAGCTTATCTTGGGTTTCCTTTGAATTGGGATCTGTATAATATATCTTTGTGGAAATACAATTGTAGATAAAAGAGTTGTTTGTTTTGTCCTTTTAATTACTGACTATGAATACATCAAGAGATTAAATAATGTGGAAAGGGAAGGGATATCTAAGTTAAAGAACAATGTTGGCACAAAAACTATTATGCATAATCCAGCCAGGAATTTGGTCTGGAAACCATAATAATTCAAATAATCAAAGCAATCCTGTCCTGTAATTACTTTCCTGGGGCTGTAGCATGAACTAGAAATCTAACCAATTTTAAGATACATTTATGAGCAGGATTAGATGAAGTAGTTTAGGTAGCAGGGGACTCGAGTCAATGACGCAAGAAGTACTTTCCAGTGCTGGATCATATGATCATAAATTAAACTACTGTTGCTCTACCTCTGTCCTTCAAGTAGCAGCATGGAGCAAGGAATTTTCGTGTCTCTATGGTCACTTCTCTGTTATTCAATGTGTTATGAGATTGAGTTATCCTGGATAATGGTAGTGGGACATGCTGGTCAGACCAGATTAAGGCTGAATCTGGCAGAAACTTCTGTGTTGAACCTCCTTTATCTGTAATCCAAGCAAATAAATTTTGACAGACCAGAACTGAGCCCTGAAGCTCCTGGCTGCTGATGTTTGGCTCCTGAATATTCCAGGTTGCACGGAAACTTGATGTGGGCAAAACACTTACAGGTGTGAAACCACTACCCCACCTGATGCACTATAATGTTCAAAAGCACTGGGGAGCTTGGTGCAGAGACCTGGGCAGCTCTGCAGGGCTGATTTTCTTAGCTTTGGCCTAATGCCCATCATGCCAGTTCCTGGTAACTGAATAAACAACAACCCAGTTGTGCCTGTCTTTCCCTCTTCCAGCTCTGAATTTCAGGAGCTGTTGTTGGCCTGAAGCAGAGCTGGAACTGACCTGCTGCGTGCAGCTACTTGGCTCTAACAAACCCTCTCAAAACACAGTCTATTGCAAAAATGGAGCACAGACCCCAGTGCTGTCCTTCAGGCACTGGAAGACCCCCGGGTCCTTTGGAGATTTTCCTGGTGTCCAGTGAATCATGCTGTGAATAGATAATTTCATGGTGTACAGATATTGATGTGGTTCCTACAACTGTGATATATTGATGATACAGGATACATGCATTATGCACCATAATACTGCATACAGTATTTCAAAGTTGATTTTAAAGACATTCAGCTCCTAGGGAACATCTCTGCTCCAAGTTATTTGATTTTGATCTTTTCCATTTAGTAACACAGGATGGATGGGTTCAAATATAGGAGAAGTATAAGCAGCATGTATAAACATCTAATATTTTTCTTCATTCTCTCTCCTGGGGAAGTGAAAATTAGAACTTTTAAAGCTTTTTTTTCACCCTGATTTTTTTATTAGTGATCAGTAAATCAGTATTTTCTCTATTTTTGAGAAAGAGTTGAACTATTTTGTCTGATATTTTATAAACCTATTCAGCCAGAGGAAAACACCTGGCACAGAAAATTTCACATATGTAGTTTACATTTGTAAAATTATAAATATTTACCTATTAGAATGTGGAATGTATCAGAAAATCTGACAGTCCTCCCATACCCTTTTTTCCTAGCTGCTACCTCAGTTATTTCCAGGTATTATTGATCAAAACTTCAAGAGAATGTCCTTCTCTCAAGAAACCATTTTCGTGTTTTGAAAGGTCTTCCTTATAAAACAGTAAGAAAATTTAATTTTAGAAGTATTTCCCTGGAAAGAACTCCTTTCTACATTTTTCCTTTCTGCAGTCAGTTCCTCATGGACGAAGGTGCCTGGAAGCCTCGAGAGCCCTGGCCCTAGGACCAAGAGAGAGATACTGGAAGCCCAGGAATTCCCAGCCCTTTCATATGGCAGAATTGCTTGTGAAACCTGAATCTTGGAAATTCAGAGTTCCTGAACATGATTTCAAAGAAGAAATACTTTTACTGGCAAGAATCCTAGCTGGCCCTACTTTTCCTGGCAATTCAAGGCACTGATCTGAACTGTCCAGGACAGCAGGTGACTGGAGATTATCTCTCCTGTCAAGACACACAAAGCTGGTTATTCATGAGATTCAAAATGAAAAGTAAGGCTGGACTAAAAATAAGTATTTCTCTTCCTGGGAAAGCAGGAGCTTAAAGGTATTTGACTGGAAAGACTAGGCAAAGGTGGTAGATGGAAACCCTCTTTCCTGGGGCTAGTCATCCTTTTCTGAAGACATGAGTGCTAACTTCAGCAAACAGCCTCTCAGTCCTATGTCATAGACCTAATTTCTCTCTGAGTGTCAAGGAATTCAGCCTCAGTTCTCCTAGATCCCAGAGGATTACCTCTAGGGTATACTCAGGAATGCAGAGCAGGGGCAGCATCCAGGGACTGACATGAAAGGAATAAACAGTCAGATAAGAAAGGATGGGGGTTGTCCTGCACAATAAATGGCTGTAACTCCCTGGTGCTACATCCAGCATGAATCTCCTGCCACTCCATAATTTGATGCAGTTGCTTTCAGCTGGGGCAGGTCAGAGTGCACCTCCAAGGTTGACTAATGCCTGATACAAACCAATGGTTGGTGCATTCTCACAGTGGTAAACCTTAGAGAATCACAAAATCAATTAAGTTGGAAAGGACTTCTGAGATCATCAATTCCAACCTGTAACCTAACACCACCATGTCAATTAAACCATGGCACTTAGTGTGCCAGTCTTTCCTTAAAAACCTCCAGAGGCAATGGTCCACCACTCCCCTGGGCAGTCCATTCCAATGTCTAATATCTCTATCACGTATGTAGTCACTCTAATCATCCAATGTCAAATCTTCCTAATGTCCAACCTAAACCTCCCCTGTCACAGCTTCAGGGCAGTTGATACCTGGCTGGGAGAAGACATTCCTTCCAGGTAGTTGTATGCCCCAGTTCCCACTCCATGAGGGTCCAAGCCTGGCTAGCAGATCAACCTCTGAGGAAACCAGGGTGAGGACAAAGACAAAAGATAAAAGGCGCTCTCAGTTTCTCAGGAACAGTCCTGCAGTTTAATGCAGAACCTACACCATGCAGTCCTGGGAATCCAAAGAGAGCCTGATCACCTGTGGAGCCAGACTTTATGCCCTCGGTGAAGGAGGGAGGAGGGGAGAGGGTCTGCTGGCCAATGGGGACAGACCCCAGGAGAGGTGGACACCAGTGGTGTCAGGTTTACAGGTGCAGGGGTTCTTGGGAAGGTAGGTTTTACAAACATTTGTAAACAGGAACACCCAGTGCAATACAGACTAACTACATTTTTGTGCAACACAACAGTTGTAGAGTGATAAAGTCACCATTGAGCACCCTTTTCTCCAGGCTTAACTCCCCTCAGTCCCTCATGAGACTTGTGTTCCAGACTCTCCACCAGCTCCACTGCCTTTCTCTGGACTCGCTCCAGCCCCTCAATGTCCTTCCTGAACTGAGGGGTCTAGAACTGGACACAGGATTTGAGGTGGAGCCTCACCACTGCAGAATGCAGAGGGGCAATCCCTGCCCTGGCTGTCCACACTATTGCTGACATAGCCCATGATGCCATTGGCCTTCTTGGACACCTGGCTCACGCTGGCTCACGTTCAGCTGCTGTCAACCAGCACCCCCAGGTCCCTTTCTGCCAGACAGTTTTCCAGCCACTCTGCCTCCAGCTTCTAATGCTGCAGGAAGTTCCTGTGACAAAAATGCATTTCTTGTGACAAAAAGCCTTTAGCCAGATCAAGTCCCTAAATCAGACTTCAGCAATGCAATAGGAAATGATTTGCAAAAGATACCTCAAGTTTTTCATGTGGCTAGGATTCTCTCTTAGGTAAACTATAGGTTAGTAAAGTTAAATTTTTTAAGCAAACCTGACAGGTTTTTATACATTTCCAAAAGGAAGAATTTTAACATGTGTGTCTAAGTGGCTTCATCTTTAGTAACTCATGAAAAATGATAGGTAGATGGTTAGCAGCTGGTGCCAGAATCAACATTTTTTCTTTTCCTAGAAGCTGAAGATTTAAAGATTTTCCCATCAGAGGGATTTATGCAAAGATTTATGGATCCTGAAAAAGTTGGCTTAACCTGTATTATTCCTCTGTCTTTTGGACATTTTATTTTTAACTAACTTTTTTAAAATATATATAAATAGTGAGCACTTCTCCATGAAGTCCGTGAGACCACAATGTAAGCCTGCTAGTTATCTCTTCCTTTATTTAACATTTTTGCATTCTTGGTACAGTACTTATCACTGGAAAGATTACTGAATGACACAAATTGCATACAGTAGTAATAATGCTTTGGTCAGTAATGAAACTCAGTTGTACTAAGTCCTACTTGTTAACTAGAAATGGTTAGTAACAAGAAATTGTTATTCAAGCTAGTTTGCTTTCTCTGGCAGCTGTTTCTGCTTTCCCTCACCTAAACAAAGTGACCAGCCCTTGGTCCATTTTGGTATAAATGACATCTGAATTATGTTTTGATCTATTTATTTGTAAAAAGATTGCTTTCTTATCTTTTCTGAAACCTCTAAAAATCTTACAAATTATGGCAAAAGAAAGTTAGTCCATGAGGGGAGTGGTTTCTATGCAACCACTATGTTAGTGGTTTCTAACTGTGGTTAGAAGTTTATCACAATTAATATCAGTAATAGAGAGGAAAGTGCAGATAGACTAGGAAAACCCACTGATTTTGATGAATAACCATCCAGCTGGGATGTTGTCAAATCAGCTGATCCTATTGTAACTCACTTGATTAAAAAACTGACTGAGATAATTTCCAAGCTACTAATAAGTGTTTTTGAGCATACACTAGGGAAAAGTGAAATTCAAGAGGCTGAATTTTAGCAAATATAGAGCCTATGTTGAGGAAAAAGAAAGTGTCAGGGATCTGAAGAGGAATAATCTTAACTTCAGTTCCTGGAAAAATACTGGAACAATAATCAGCTAAACTATTTGTAAGCACTTGGAAGATAACAGGGAGGTTAAGTAACAGCCAACATGGATTTGTTGAGAATAAACCTCTCCCAGCTTTGCCTCTTCTTATAATGGAGTAGTAGGGTTTGTGGTCAAAAGGGAGTCAATAGATGCCAGATACCTCTTGACTTTAGTCACAGTTTTGACAGTTTCTCGCATAACATTCTCATAAGCAATGTTAAGAAATTTGGTCTTAGCAAACTATAGTAACATCAGTGCAAGACTAAGGAATAATGTGTGAGAGAGTAAAATTATTATTTTTATGGATAGCACCAATTTTGGATGACCCTCAATCACATTAAAAGGAGTAGCACACAATCCTTACAAAATGGAAATATAGTCAAAAAGCTAGGATGTAAGTGAATAAACATTCTCAGGCATACAGAATAGTCTGTGTAAATAATCTGATCAACAGATTGGGCAACAATTCTTCATGAAAGGCTCAGAAGGTTTTAATACATCACAAACTCTGCAAGAAACAACAAATTCACATAGTTGGGGAAAGAGGAGAATAACGTTCCGAAATGTATAAACACAAGTTTCATCTAAAAGGTATGTCTAGTCAATATGATAAGACCACAGCAGAAGCCAATGCTATGTTTTCAAGGTCATTATTAAAGGGATGTATAGAGTATCTGGAAAAAGTACAAAGTGGAAGAATGATCAGAGGTCTAGAAAGCATGATCTATGGAAAAAATATGCCGAAAGAATTTGGAATGTTTAGACTGGAGAAGAAGTGGCTGGAGGGGGTGATAACACTCTTTAAAAATGTAAAAAGTAATAAATAGAACAAACTGTTCTGTCTCTAGCAGGCTGAGATTGTAGGCACTGCAGCTCAGTCCCGAGTGGCAAAACACTATCCGTGAGCAGAGTGAGGGCTGGAACAGGCTGTCTGAGGACATTGTGGACTCTCTGACACTGGAAACTTAGGAGACCAACATTAGACCATCACCTGCCAAGAAGACTTTGGATATAATCAGTCTTCATGTGGAGAAAGATGTGGTGACTGTGAAGTTTCTTTCACTCTCTTTTCCATGGGCTATGATAAATATAAGCTAACAATAAAATGCTGTATTTTTGCCCTTTAAATTCAGTATGTGGAAAATTTTTCTGAAACAAGATTTTCATAGTATCTTGTTGCTAAAGAGACCACATTTCAGGCAAGGAAAATGGATCAGTTGAAAACATTCAAAATGTCTTCAGTGCCTGCTGTGTTACACTGAGAAATAAAACAAAATGTTCTCGAACTATAGAGTATGGCACATAGTTTGGTTAGTTCATTTGGATGTGGCTTTCAACAACCACATACTTAGTGGAAGTTTGTTATAAGCTTCAGGGGATTTCTAGCCATCAGGAATAACTGGACTTCCTTATTGAAAGAGATGGGACCTAACTGGCTTAGTGAAGCCACAGGCTGTCACTTTGGTGAGGAGACCTCTAAATTAAGAGTGACAGGGGAAGGAAAAGAGGATCAGCAATGAAGTGAGGAAGTGGCGGATTGTTAGACAAGCAAAAGTTATGGTGTGATATGAAGCAACCCAGGAGGTTTCTGAAGTGCATTGATGACATGGGTAATCAATGTGGGTACATGGTCTACTGTACTTGCAAAGATCTTGGGAATGTGGAAACTGGGGGCAGCTTGCACTGCAGCAAGCATGAAACATCTAAGTTCAGGATACTGAGAGGAGGGAATAAGACAAAAAGCAGGGTCACAGTCCTGAACTTCAGGAAAAAAAACTTTGACCTGTTCAGATACCCACTGGGAAGAATCCTCTTTGAAGAAAAGAGGGGTCCTGGTGAGCTGGTAGATAGCCAAGAATTACCTTCTTCAAGCTCAAGAAACTTCCATCCTCGTGTACTGAATTTAGGCAAAGACAGCAGCCTACCTGCATGGCTATGAGCAAGATGATCTTCATAAAAGTCAAACACAAAAAGGGAGATGTGGAAGCAAAGGCAGGAAGGAATATGGAGACACTTCAAGTGTGCAAGGAAAGCACTAGACAAACCAAATTCCACCTGAAATGGATTTTAATCCTTAAATGGATATCGAATCATGTCAACAGATTTGTGAGAAATGTAAAAAAAAAAAATCTCCAAATCTATGAAGTATCTCTTCAGAACAGGATGATACTGAGTTTTAACTTCATATGTATGAGTACATTCCCTTTGGATGTCTCCATAGAAATAAGTTATTCTGAAAACATCTTTCCTTTAACATATGGGTACAATTCTCACTCCACAGTTCAGCTAGTCCATGGTACTCATATTAAGTAGGAAATGCAGTTTATTTTCTTATGACCCATAAAATTTTTCCTCTTTATTTGTATCCCAGTCCAGAACACACTAACAATTTTAGAGATTTCCTGGTATTAAATCAACT
The DNA here is from genome assembly GCA_013401135.1 of Cettia cetti. NCBI lineage: Eukaryota > Metazoa > Chordata > Aves > Passeriformes > Sylviidae > Cettia > Cettia cetti. The sequence goes on from VZUI01097051.1 coordinate 14,552, forward strand.
TTCAGCAACAAGTAGTAAGTCGATTTTCTGAAAAGGAATATTCTTTAAAAAGGTACAAGAAGACAAGAACCTATATTCTGTTTAGAAAAAGTGTAGCAGAAGCCTAGCTTACAAGTAAATCAGAGAAGCACAACAGAAGGTGAAATTTAGGACCCAAAGGCAGAATAAGATAAGGAAACTGCCTGAGATACAATGTACTAGCACCATATGTGGCAGACACCAGGAAGACTTGCTGTGTCGTCAGGATAGTTAAGAATTAAGCCACTTAACCTTGGTATCAAAATCAGAACTTACATCTTGACCTGTATTGTTCGAAATCTTTCCTTATGCAGCAAGATCTACACCAATATTGTTTGTTTTCTTGCAGTTGCTACTGAGTTCAGTATTAAAACCAGATCCTCATCTGCTGAAACTGCTCTAAGATGAATCACCACACCTCATTAAATTACGAGAACCTAAGCAATAACATTAAAGAAAATAAAACAGTTATCACATTTTTCACACACACATGCCTGAGAATACATAAAGTCCCTTTTTTTCCCTTTTAATTTTTTTAAGACATAAATACTAATAAAACATCTGTTACAGTTTTTCTTCATAATTAATTAACTGGCATTATTTGTCATTATGTGCCTTTGAAATTATAGTTTGACTGGTGACCTTGCCAGTGACAGGCATCATCTTTAATTTAATTGCACTAGAGAACCATACTAGTCCTCACCAGTACTATTTTCATCCAGATGCACTGGAAGGATTTCTGGACATTTGCTATTTGATGTGCTGAACCACTCTTCTACTTTCCTAGGAAAAAATAGGGACTTGCTCTGTTCTGGAAGTTCTGGGGAAATGCTGGAAAATTTTCTGGTTTTAATGCGTTCATATGAGAATTATCAGTCTTACCAGAACAATAGCACTTGCCTTGGACATTTAGCATGATCTGGAGGATCATTTGATTGAGAGATTTGTTTGTACAGCAAAAGCAAATCAGAGGAGTAGCACTAGAGAAAGTATATAGGCTACTTCTGTCTCAAAGGCAGAAGGGAATATCCAAAGGAATAGAAGCCTGTAAAATGATTGCAGACAGTTCTTTTTTATATTCAATCTCTAGAAAAACTTCATTTCAGCCTAGAAAACACAACATGCCATTGTTTAAGCTGTGTTGGATTCCTTTGGGCTACCATAGCCACATATATTTACAAGTAGTACATCCAGAAGGTTCCTTTCTACCTTTACCTACAATTGGGACATTGAAAACAAGCTGAGTGAGGCTGAGACAAAGTCTGTGATGACTTTTTTTTCCCCGTCTTTGAACATGAACTACTGATATACAGCTGGATAGATGCACACATATAGTGCAAGTGGGAAAAAAAAAAAAAAGAAATTTCACCAGTCTGAAATAACTATACAGTTATTTAGGAATGAGTAGGTAAACTCCAGCCAGTAATAACTAATTAACCGTAATTCATTAACCACTGCCTAGACTAACACATGCACAATCACTGTGGCTGCTTTTCTTTGTCTCCTAGACATAGAAATCCAGACAGCCACAGAATCAGTGAAATGCTTAAGAATGTGTAAATTTTCATCACTCCTGACTGCCTAAGACTAAAAGGATAGCCTTGTACGTAGCCTAGGAGGTTCAGAGCTAGAAGGTAAGCAAAGGAAATGCTTGACATTTATTTCAAACTAGCAATATTTTGGGAAATAACATGTCTGGATAAGTAGGTTATTTTCATGGAGGAATCCACATACAAACATTTTGCTGCTGACGTGCTGGTTAGTTTCCAGGAGGTCCTTTCTGTTCTCTGTGATATATTTGCACCATCTGTACATGGGGATTAAAATGTCTCTCCAGAGTGTTTTAAGATTGATGAGAGCTATAAAGATGACTTTCACAGTGCTTACCCACAAAAGGTACACTTCAGGCAAAGAAAGATGCCTCAAGCCTCCAATGATTCCATGATAATCAAGGGTTTATTCTGGGCACAGCTTGTTCCATGGGTTCATAAAAATATTCAGTCTACCAGACAACTGAATGTATAAACCACTTGCAAATAGGTACTCTTTTTTTCCCCCTTATGGTGCATTGCTTGAGATTTTCTTGAATAAAAAAGTTATACTGTTATAAAATAATGTCCTAGCAATTTTTCTCAACAAGACCACAGGCTAGGGCTAAGGTGACTCTTTGTAGCACCATCTTCATTTCAAATTATGGCTTGAACATTATCAGCAAAAAACAGAGGCACATACTTAGCAGGTGAATAGGTTTTAATAACTGGTAGACACCATGAGTTTTCAAAAACTAAGAGGCAGAAACTTGGTGGGTATCAACTTGAAACACAGTATTTCAAAACATGAAATACCTTGATACTGTTTAAAAATGTTCCTTGAACAGAAAGAAACTTTATTTAAGAGTCACAGAAAAACTATTTGGTAATACCTCAAAGATGGCCCAAAAACAATAAGGTACTTAAATGTGGAACTGAGGGCCAGGCACAGATTTATTCTAAGCACTTAGAGAAATTCTCATCCATTAATGTCAGCCAATGCGCTCACAGACTGGATGACTGGACAGGACAGCAGCTGCAGAGTTTTCCTGTTTATGCACAGCTGCATCCAACCTTTCTGGATAACTGCTTTGATTTATAAAGGGTAGCTCTTTCCTATTAATTTAATGCTAGATTGTGCTATTTCAGTCACTTTGCTTTTTCAGTTCTACCAATATACTAGTGCAGAAGTGACACAATGCACTTAAAATGCCAGTAGTGATGAGGTAGCTGAACAGGTTTGCTTTAGACTAATAAAATCATGAAGCGTTTAGGATGACCCCAGTTAAGTGAATGCAGGATATTATTCTAAAGCAGTCATTAATCATAATAGAAGACTAAACTCAATGCCCTAGCAAGCCCCATCCTATTCAAGGTTATTATGAGACAAGGATCTGGACCAAAAATTTTACCAAATAAAATGAATGCTCTCAAAATTCTCAAAATGTTTCTCAAAACCAGCATTTCACATACCCTTGTTCCATCATTAATTCCAAACAAAATCAGTATTTATGACTTTTAAGTCTTGCCAATTACTGTTTAAGCAGGAAGCCCTGGCTTATTTCTCTGTAATTTCAATAGGAGTTAGGTCTCACCCCATATTCTTCATATGTTGTAACTAAATCTGAGGTATATCACAAAACTGTCACTTTAAAAAAACCCCAAAAACAACAAAAGAAGGAGACTTGTCTACTTTTCTGCATTAAGGTGTTTCTATTTTTTAAATTTTACCATGATAAGTAGAATATTTCTGCCTGTATTTGCTGAAGTATACATGAATCTGATAAATAGCAAGAGTGGTTATTTTTAAAAATTTTGCCCTAATTAGAAGATACCACTGCATATTATTTGGCCGACATTTTTGCAGCAAATAGGGAGGTTTCTGTAATGGAGAAAGATTACAAAATATGTACTTTGTAGACCTGTCACCAAAAATTACTAATCATATAATGATCAGATAATACTACGCTTGGGCATAATGTTCACAAGAGTCCAGTTTCTTGGTCTCTCACATAGGGCCTCCAGGCTTTTAGAAAGCATGCAAAACTTAAAAGTAGTTAGAACTAGATGAAGAAAACTCAAACTGAATGCATTTTCCAAGTATCCAAGGCTATCTGTAGGACGCTGCTGTGGAGCAATAGAGATCTTAACAGAAAGAGATGATAGATCTAAATGCTCTAATGCATGTAACATGTACAAGCTTGAGTGCCAGGAGTTTTAACCTGTGTTAGGTGGAACTGAAAAAACAATCTGGTTGAGCACAGCACACCATGAACTCTACCTGGCTGATTTGTCCTAGAGGTGCCATATCACTGCTTGTTTACAGAGAGCAGAAGCACAGTTTTAGACTGGAAGATACCTTTGGAGATATCTAGTTCAGTCTGGGTCAGCTACAGCATCTTGCAGAGGATTATATCCAAGTGGGTTTTAAATATCTCCAATGACGGAGACTTCACAACCTCTCTAGGAAGCCTCTTCTTATGCTCAGTCAGCTTCACATTTAAAAGAGAAAGCATTTTCTACACTTAAAAGAAATTTTCTCTATTTCAATTAGCTCCTAGTGCCTCTTGTCCTGTCATTGGGAATCCCTGAGAAGATTCTGACTCCATCTTCTTTACTACTCTTCAACATCATATTCAGAAGACGCACCTGAGCTTTCTCCTCTAGGCAGAACAGCCACAGCTCTTTCCTCCTCTCCTTGTAAGACACATTACTGCACAGCACTGTCCTGTATTTTATAGCATAGCTGTGCCCTGAAGGATATTTTTTTAAACTGCGTCTTACAAGATTCTTAATTTTGCAGCCATATATGCCCTGATTGCTAAGATCCATGTACAAAAGTATTATAAATCCATTTGCTTAAAATATCAGGAGAATATTATGTGAGAGGAAATGCAAGTTCAGGGCTCTTCTATCTAACAGACCAATATCAGGGGCTGCACTGGAAGTTAGTGATTTCCTGAGAAATGCATGCCTGAAGCTGAGGATGTTTCATCCTGTGCACATCTGTAGACTCCTTAGTCCCATATGTAAGCAAGGCTATTTTTTTCCTTAACTGATGTCCTGAAAACTCCTTTTCTCTCCATCTTCTTCTTTCATTCTCTGTATTATGGGCTCTTTCTTCAAGCCTTGTCTGGCTGTGTCTTCTGGATAGAGTTCAGAGTCTGGGAAATGAACCAGCTATGCTGGTTGGTTAAATCTTTATTGTTCTCTTTTGGTTTCAAGTCCATGTTACAGAGGCCTCAAAATGCATTATAAACATATGTACTGTGTGTGAATGAATGAGGCTGGGCAGGCAGTTATCCAACAATGACTGTGCCTAAATGCAATTCTGACCCTAACCACTTCACTGCAATGCTGTTACAGAGCCGTATCCTGTTGGCAAAGCGCCATGACTTAAAAAAAAATGAGTGTGGTTTCAACTCTTTGGGGATTTACAGTTCCTACCAGCTTTTAGTCGCTAGATGTCAGGGCTTTCTCTGGCAGTACCCATCTTAAGTAAAATACTATTCTTCTGTAGTTCAGTATTCTGCAGGCATTTCTTATCAGCTCTGGGCACCAAAGAAATGCATGGGGTACGTTGACCAATTCAAAGCTGAAGTAATGATTTTCGATTATGTGAAAAAAAGTTAGAGTTTTTCACACAAAAAAACACATCGCTTTCAAGCACAATGCTTAATGAACTGACTAAAGAAAATAAATGAAAATGATCTCTCTGCAGCAGCATGCAGCAGTAATTTTAGTGGTCCAGTGCTTATCTGAAGAGCACAGTGTGTACTCTGAGTCAAACAGCCAGAATCTGACATGTTATAAGACCTGCCCTTTGTAGCACTGGATTACCTCAAAATTTAGAAACACAAACTGGTGTCTTGTGGGGAATGCACGCTGTTTCAATAAGTAAAGCTAGAAAGAAAGAGAGAAGGGACCATTCTCCAGCCACAAGTGCAATAGCTCAACCTGTCACCTGTGCTCAAATCATAGCCTTTTGTATCTCCTGAACCACAGAATCCACAGTCTAAATACCCTGGGAATAGAGCCTGGCAGGGGAGACACCCCCAGCTGGCAGTGGTCTGAGAGAGGGATGGTGACAATGACCAGGCATCATACATGGTGTTATGTTGTGGGGCCAGACATGCTCTGGGATGTGACCCTGTGCATTCAGATGTGGGGGATGTGTCATGGTGGCCTTGCCAATTTCAGGCCACCCTTCAGAGACAAATGTGCCCACTGGGTGTTAACTCACCTGGTAAATCCAGGAGGGACCTTACATGCCTCTAGGTTGTGAACCATGGAACTAGATGTCCTCCTGGTCTCTGCACTGACAGCCTGTGTTTATGCCTCCATCCTGGCTCAAGTGTGCACAGTCTGTTCCATGGTACCTCAGGCACTGCGCCATCCCTCAGTAATACTGTGTTCTTCTGTGTCTGCTGTCACTGGGCAGGTTGAGTTGTTCTTTGAAAAACGTGTATTTCATCTATTAAGGTCAGTGAGCTCTCTGTCTGTATGTCAGCAAACTTTAATTCTATTTTGGAATGTTGAACCTTCTGTCCTTTGATTGTTTCTATCACTTTATTACTGTTTTCTGTTGGATTTATGTTTTAATCAGAGTCACAAACTTACCATTATGGATTTAATTGCTCAAATTACTAATAAACTTTATAGTAGTAATGTAGTTTGAGTTCCACATCTATCCCAGCTTACAATCCCTTTTGCAGAACACATTATTAAGATCCAATTACTCTAGCATGGTTTGTACACTTCTTGAGAAGAGAGCATAACCCCAAATTAATTTCATACTGGCTGTTAAACAAGTGGCAAAATCCTGCATGAAGCAAATTGTTTGACTGAGATGTAGAAGCTTCCAAAGGCTGGTGCCAGTCCCGGAAGTCATTCACAGTCTAAATATTTGTAGTTTAATATTCTTGTATATTTTTTCACATACACCCACATATACACATATTCCTATCTGTATGGATACAAGCTATATACATGCTCTACGTAATCTATGTTCTTCTTCTATTATTTGTTCTTGAATTAAGTAATTTAACCTTTCCTGACATAATTAGATATGAATGCAATAGTTAAAGAAGAGATGAATAATAATACAGAAAGAAGCATTGTGGGTTTTAAAAACACAATCTGAAAACTTTCTAATAGGCAGATATATTTTTAAAAGCCTCTGAAATTTGGGAATGGAAAGACAGCCATCAGGCCTTATGGGACTGTCATCACTATGCATGGGTTTCCCTTCCCTCTCTAGCACATGTGGTCCTAATTGCTGTGCTGGCAAGACCGTGGAGCTGGATTCTTCATGAACTGGCTGTAACATTGGCAGACATTTACTCATCCACTGCTAGCAGTTTTTAATGGAAAATCTGTATCCATTCATGCTAGAAAAATGCTTATGTTAAAACAGAGGAAAACTAAACAGAGAAAACCAGATATAAGAAGTTATTCTAGCTGCCAGTGGATATTCTACTACTTCATTAGCATTTACTATATTAAATTTGAGGACAAACCAGTGAATGTGATCAAACATTAAAAAATATTTTTTGGAATTGCACATTTTTTTACCGTATTTCTGAACCTGCTTATGCCACAAATTGAAAATTATACAGCATGTGGTAATAAATTGACAACTTGTTTATACCTGACTGCAACTTATGAGCAGGACTCACTGGAAGCTGCAAAACTGCAGCTGCCATATAGGCTGATTAAGGCTCATCTCCTTAGAGAGAAATAAAGACTTCACTCATGGTTGTTGTACATAATATACAGCTGTTTGACCAGAGGAATAAGAATTCTCATTTAGTGGCCCCACTTTCCTCCAACTTTTCCGAAGTTTCTCTTCACTTACCAGGAGTCTTCCTGCACTTCACAATTTCAATCACTCCCTTGGTTTTAAACAATTCTTACACTGACTCTGCTTAGAAGGATATTTATTCAACCACAAGGGAATGGGAATTTTAAAGTCAGTAATCTTCTAGGTCTGTCACTGTCTGTGGTGTGAGAGATCACATTCAAATCCCTGATACATCAAGTTGGAGCAGAAGCTCGGTTCTTGTAACAGGAACAGAGGTTGAGTCTAGAGCCGAAAATAACAGAATAAGAAAGAGTAATTGCACTGGTGCAGAAAACTTTATGTGGGTGACAGGAAACATAAGTAGCACGTGTTAAAAAGGGCAGATTGGGCTGAAAAGGATTACCAGCTGGAAATCCTCAAGAATCAGTCTCCATGACAATTTATTATTTCAATAATTTTTCACATTTTCAATACTGAACTTGGCACAAAGAGTAAAAATCATCTACAAAAGTTGTTGATGAAACAAGCATCATCAAGATAGACAGACAGATAGAGAGGTAGATGATTTTCCATACTGGGAAAAGCTGAGGGACCCTGGAGTCCATACAGCAAAGTATTACCAGAAGGAGATGGGGAAATATGCTATGTGATGAAGAAAATTCTCATTGGAAGGTGTCCAAAGAAGGACAACAAATCTGGCAAAGGGTTTGGAACACAAGTGTTATAAGAAGCAGCTGAGATAACTGGGGTTGGTTAAACTTGAAAAATGGAGGCTCAGGTGAGACCATATTGCTCTTCTACAAATACCTGAAAGGAGGGTATAGCCAGGTGATAGTTGGTCCATTCTCCTGGGTAAAAAGCCACAGGGCAAGAGGAAATGGCCTCAAGTTGTGCCAGGTGAGGTTTACTTTAGATATTAAAAAAAATGTCTTCATTGAAAGGGTGGTCAGGCATTGGAACAGATTGCCCAGGGAAGGGGTAGAAACCCCACCCCTGGAAGTCTTCAAAAGGTGTGTGGATGTGGCATTTGGGGAGATGGTCTAGTGGAGACCATGGTGGCGCTGGGTTAAAAGTTGGACTTGCTGATCTTGGAGGTCTTTCCCAAGCTAAATGATTCTGAGATTCTTTGTGTGGAGGAGGGCTACTAGTTTTTGCAACTGAGATAAACTTTATTTACAATGGGATAGTAAAAGAAATTTGTTGTCTAACCTAGAAAAACAGAATTTAAAATGGCTATGATTGTTAGCTGTAGGTACAGCAGGTACACAAATTCCAGTGAAGAAAGAAACTATATAAGTCAAAGAGCATTATTGCCAATGAATATAAAATGGTAAATCAATATTTCTCAATTAATGGATAAAAAAAGCTGTTTGGCAGTCAAAACTGAGGTTCTGAAACTTTTCCCAGTCATGTAGTCTCTTGGATAAAATAGTTTTTAAATGCAGTTTGATTGATCTGTAAAACAGATCAGAAGAGAGAGCTTCCAGCTATGTCAATGTTCAATTCAATGTTCTAAATTCTGCAGCTTTGGGAGCAGAGTGTGAGCTTGAAACTTGACTGCCCACTTCTTTTCAGCTTCCTTTGCCACCAGTACTCAATCTCAATGTATTTGTTCCCACCACCTCTAAATGTCAAGCTGTTATCTTATCCAATGATGGTCTGTAGTTGGTGTTCCCATATCTTGTTCTGACATGTACTCTGGCCTCTTTATGAGATTAGACCATGCAGTTAAACTGGAAAAAATGTGCGTACATAGTGGGTTTAGACATTCAATTCCTTTAAACAATCTGGACCAAAGCAACTTGTCCAAGATAACATGGGAAGTCTGTCTCAGAGTAGGAAGTCAATTCTAATCCTAACGACCATTTTTTTTCTGTGAGAAATCACTGGGGACTTAGAAGAATTAGGTTCAGATCCCTTTGCAAGGCCAGTCTTACAACTTGAATGAGAAATGTTGCTTTAGGTCTAAAAATTCTTTTAACAACATAGCGATAAACAGATTTGTTTCCCATTTTAACAAACTGCTGTTTCCCAACAAAATACAATTTATTGAAAATCTTCCAAACCGGTATCATTCCAGCATCCTAACCACGGGGATGTAGGCTGTTTTGTATTTTAAATTAAATATTTGAAAAGATATTCTACTATTTATTCTACTTTAAAATGAAACCAAATGTTCAAACTCCAACATTTTTTTAAAAACAGTGTTCTAATTTTCCATCCAGGAACATTCCAGCTGCCATTTGATTCACTAGGCCATGCTACTTATGAGTAGATGAAATTAAGTCAATTACAAAAATCTCAGCAAAACTTGTATCAGTATTTCTACAGTGTCTTTATGACCAAGGCTTAGCAGTAGCTTCTCAGTGAAAATTAATTGGTCATTTGAGGTAAATGGAAGGCAGTATTTGGTACTGACATTTCTTTTTAAATTCTATTACTCCTTTTAGGCACAATCACTTTCAAATGATAAAATATACATATGTAAAAGTGGAAGCATAATAAAAGTCTTCAGAACAAATAGAAATAATGATTTTCTTGTGCCTTTTCATTTTCTCTCCTTATAAATTTATTTCTAATCGTCAGCTCCTCTCCTGCCAAAGATGAAATGAAAACATATTTGTCAATGAAAGAAGTCCAACAATACTTCAGCAGAAAATTGCAGATCTTGTACAAATTGAACATCAACGTCTGCTAACTTGCCAGCAGGTAAAAATCCATTTGGACAAAGAGAAACAAGAAAACTATATTTTGATTTTGCTTTAACAGTTTTTGCATTGAATCCTGGGATACTGAATGCTCATTTTGAGCACTAATTTCCTGAATCGTGATGATTTAATCCTTAATTTCTAATGCAAGATCTAGCCTTCATATGAAATAGGTAGTTCTTATTCAATGCTTTCTTAGATATTAAACTTCATTAAAGGTTGTGGCTTTTTCTCTTTAAGATAGTTTACCTATCTTTCAACTGATTCCTTGGAAATTACACACTCACAATAATGTCTTCTTGCTGCCTGTGACAATATCTTTTTTGCATTAACCACATTCACATAATATTACATGATATCTCTATATGGAAGCTGACAGGTAATCTGTCTATACAATAATTGATTTCTGTGATTTTGAAATATTTAGCATGGTTAAATTTCTTTTCATTTTGTTCTTTTGGCTTTGCAATAATATGCTAATCTTTACATTTTTCCTTGTGAATCTTACTTTCTAACATTTGTGCAATGGGCTGACTGTGGCTGGACACTTGCTTCACACCGGCGCCACTCTCACTCCCCTCCTCAGCTGTACAGAGAAGAGAAGATAGAACAAAAGGCTCAATCATCAAGATAAGGGCAGGGAGAGATTACTGACCAGTTACAGTCAATTTGACAGAGTAGGGTAAAAAGAAATAAAATCAAATCTTAAAACACATTCCTCCACCTCTCCCTTCTTCCCTGGGCTCAACTTCACTTCCAATTTCTCTACCTCCTCCCACCAAGTCATGAGGGGAACTGGGAAGGACAATTTATCATATGTTATCTCTGTTGCTCCTTAATCCTCAGGTGAAGGACTCCTTTCACTCTACCCCTACTCCAGTGTGTGCTGATCCGGGGGCTATAGGTAGATCCTTGTTCCCCCTTAGTCTTCCATTGCTTGCAGAGGCACAGCTGCTTCACTGTTGGAATGCTGGAGGCTGAAAATTTCAGGCTTTCTCTGTTAAAAGGTGCTGACCTCAAGGAAACACCACATTTGACTTGAGGCTTTGGAACAGGCTTCCAAGGTTGAGTGATAGCACTGGGGTTGTGGATGTGTAGTTTGAATAGTACCATGTGATCTCACAGCGTCAAAAACCTAGATTTAAGATTTTAGTATATAGCAATACACGTGAGTCAAGTCTGGGTCCTTCTTCACCTTATTCTTCCTTCTCATGGGTTTGGGTGGTTTTCTGTAATTGGATGAAAAAGGTCCACACTGAGGGTCTTGGGTGGTCATCATTGGGTCAGAAATATAAATAATATAGGTGTCACCTTGTTATTGGGTAAATAGCACTTAAATAACCTTGAAAAGAGTTAGAGGTACTTCATTTTACCTCAATTTTACCTCATTTCTCTAACTTGCTAGTTGGAGCTCACGACTTGTGAGTCTGTAAATAGATAAGAAATAATAAACATCCAAGCCTGAACATGAACCCACGTTTCCCGTGTATTAATCCCAACCTTGGCAGAGAGAAAAAGAAGCCAGAACCCTCACACCTCACTATGGTCTGCACTACGGGAATCTCTGCTTCAGCACCTGGAGTGCCTCCTCCTTGTACTTTTTCATTGACTTGATGTCTGCAGAATGGTTCCTTGTGTTTGTTCTCACTCCCTCTGACAGCAATCCATTCCTGCATAGTAAACTTGCGGTGCAACAACTGCCACTCAGCATTCGTCAGTGCCAGATCCATCCTGGAGCCAGCTGACACTGGCTTTATTGGACACAGAGGAAGCTTCTAGCATCTTCTCACAGAAGCCAACCCTGCAGGCCTCTTGCTCTGAAAACCTTTCTCTGCAAACCTAATACAATTTGATATATGTTTTTACCCTCAGCTTTTTCTTCTGAGCAGCTGGCTGGGACATAGCACAGCAGTGCTAAGAGGTGGTATCCCGTCTAGGAAGGGATGTTGTACTAGTGAAATGATCTGTATGACCACTTTCAGTTCCAGAGGTGTGTGCCAGCCATCTCTTGCCCCCTGCAAGCCCTCCTTTCAGTGGGCCTGGTGACAGTGGTGGGTCCTAGGTATGTGTTCTCTCCCTCTGTTTTGGAAACTTAATGCTTCAAGAGAAGAAACAAGAAAGCAGTTCTTGCACTTCAAGTCCAAGGATGAGTTTGAAATTTGAAGGGCTGTCACTCTTATGTCTCATTGCACTAAAATTATCAGTTCAGAGAAAGAAAAGGCTTCCCAGAAGAACACACCTCTCTTGCATGTTTCTGAGTCCAAACCAGTAGAAAAATACAGTGCACAAGTAACATGGCTGTAAAATCCCAGGAGAAGAGGGGCTTTTCTAGACCTATTATAGATGGCAGGTTTTTTCTTCATACAGTGATACTGTAAAATTATTCTGGAGTATAGAAGCTAAAAGCAAAGTCCCTTAGCACCTAAGGTCATTGCCCATCTAATGGAAAAAATAGTGAGGCTTGTATACTAGTAACCCACATTTTGCAGTTTTGGCATCACTTTTGTGGAGTATTCATTGGTATGCAATGCTCATATATGGTATATTTAATGATGTGAATCATGTATCTGGTAATGTGGATAACCTCCTGTTCCAACAGGACAAGCGTAGGTGGGCAGAGTGTCTTCATGGAAGAGTAAAAAGGGTTCAAAAACTACCTTAGTCATAAAAGCTTTGATGGAAAGTATGCAAGCCATCTTTCTCTTTTTCTCATGAAAAATTTCTTTGTAGAAATCATCATGAGTGTCAAACTTAGTGAAGGACATTTAAAATATGGTGTAGCTGTAGAATGCTGAAAAAAAAAAAAAAAAAAGGCCAAAGATTGTGGTTAAAAGAGAATAGTCAACACTTGTCAGCGTTAACTGGGAGCTACGGCTCATTCCTTCCAAGTTCACAGCTTGGCCTTGCAAGGTGCTGAATATCTTTGTCAGTGCATAAGGGTGGTGCTGAGTAAATTATATGCTGAATTGGTAGCACTGCTTAGTATTAAGGCTTCAAACATTTCCTGTTATAAGACCTAGTTGCTTATGCTTTTGCCAAACTAACCGTTTAGGTTGAAATTTTCCATGTGCGGCATTAGCCTTGAGAAGAAATCTTTTGGAAAATTTCAGCCAAAATGTTTCTGCTGTGAAGCAAGAGAAAAACATGCTATTTTTCACAGTTAAAAAAACAGTCCCGTAACCTTTACTTTGGCGGCTCTTGTGCCCTCCTCAAATGTTGAGCAGGAAATTGACATCTGGCAAAAGGGTGATCTGTGTGTCACTGATGTGCTGTTTGCTATCCATACCAGAAACCACTTATAATGTAAATCTTGGAAAAATCCAATTTGTATGAACTCACTAGCAGTTTGCTAAAACTTGACCACAAAAATCCCAGAAAATTCTGTACTTATGGAGCATACAGACATTCCAGTCCTGTGTAATTTCTGTGTTGATGATCTGGATGAGGGGATCAAGTACACCCTCAGTACGTTCACAGATGACATCAGTCTGAGTGAGAGTGTTGATCTGCAGGAGGGTGGGAAGGCTCTGCAGGAAGATCTGGACATGCTGCATAGATGAGTGAAGGCCAATGGTGTGAGGTTCAACAAGGCCAAGTTCTGTGTTCTGCCCTTGGATCACAACAACCCGAGGCTGAGGGCAGAGTGGTTGGAAAGCTACTCTGGGGAAAAGGACCTGGGAATGTTGGTCAACAGCAGCTGAACATGAGCCAGCGTGTGCCCAAGTGGCCAAGAAGGCCAAGGGTTCCTGGTCTGTATCAGCAATAGCTTGGTCAGCAGGAGCAGGGCAGTGATTGTGTCCCTGTATTGGGCACTGGTGAGGCCTTGCATACTGTGTCCAGTTCCGGGCCTTTGATTCAGAAAGGACATTGAGGTGCTGGAGCATGTCTGGAGTAGGGTTATGGAGCTGACAAAGGGTCTAGAGCACAAGTCCTGTGAGGAGCAACTGAGGGTTTTGAGGTTGTTCATGCTGGAGAAAAGGAGGCTCAAGGGAGACCTTACAATTTTCTACAACTGCCTGAAAAGTGGTTGCAGCTGGGTGGGATCAGCCTCTGCTCCCAGGTAACAAGTGACAGGATGAGTGGAAATGCTCTCATGTTGCACAACGAGAGGTTTAGGTTGGACATCAGTATAAATTTCTTCACTGAAAGGGTGATTTACCACTGGAACTTGCTGCCCGGGGAAGTGGTAGAGTCATCATCCCTGGGAGTGTTTAAGAAATGACTGGACATGGTACTTAGTGCTAAGATTTAGCTGTCATGGCAGTGTTTGGTACAAGGCTGGAAGCTGATAATGAAGGTCTTTTCAACCTTAATGATTCTATGAATTTATTCTTCACATTATTATTTCCAGGCTGGGCTGAGGCCAGACATCAAAAAGGAGAGAAAGAAGTTCTTCTCTTCTGCACTGTGAAGTCATATGTCAAACATGCCCTATACCAGGACACACAGGGCAGGGGGTGAACATAGGGTGCCTCTGAAATAATGGTGGAACAAGCAAGATAGATGGATGCTACTGCAGGGCAGAGACTAGTAGAAGAAGGGAAATGAGACTGATCAAAAATCTACGTCTTGAAAGGAAGGAAGGAAATACATACAAAATCCGTATGAAATGTAGATTAAAAAGACTAGGTGGCAGGGTTGCATTGCTTGTAACTAAAAATCAGCGAGAAAAATCAAAGGATGATTGTGTTACAAACCAAAAGCCTATGAAAGTGAAGCCTAGATGAAAGTCTTATAAAAGATTCAGACTTCTGAGGAAATTAATGTTTCTGATAAGAAAACAACTTTGGTACCAAGTCTCCTTTTCAGCATGGGATAAGAGGTTTTACAGTGATCTGTCAAGGCCACTGCCATTGCATGCCATGTTACACTTGACTCATTAAAATTTACAAAAAATTCTGGTGTTAGTGTGAGATGTGATAGATGACTGCAGCATATGAATCAGTACTATACCTTCTTAGACTGCTCATGACTGAACATTTATCACAGAACCACAGAATGGTTTTGAAGGGACCTCTGGAGGTCATCTGGTCCAAATATCCTGCTAAATCACAGCCACCTAAAGCTAGTTGCTCAAGTTGGTATCCAGACAACTTTTGAATATCTCCATGACCTCTCTGGGTAGCCTGTAGCAGTGCTGAGACACCATCACAGAGAAAAAGTGTTTCAGTTTCTGCCCATTGACTGCTGTCCTGCCACTGGACACCACTGGAATGAGGCTGGCTCCATCTTTTGTACACCCTTCTTTCCCATAATATGTCTATATACATTACTAAGGTCCCCTTCATTAATGTATGAGGTAAATAATAAAGGAAATATATATATGCCTTATATGTTATCCCCTTCAAATGCTTAAAAAAAAAAGCCATTTAAGTGAATAAATTGCAAATGCTAATAACACTATGATACTTCTGGTAACTTTTTTAAAGCAAAAAATAACCAAACAAAACCCCCAAACCTAGTTATATTTTTTATTCTTAAAATTATTTGGTTTACTTCTGCCTTTTTAACAAATGTATTACATACTAATTTACTGCCTACATTTTGGTTTTGGATAGCCAAGTGAACAGAGTAATGAATAGTAAGAAGCTGAAAGAAAATGTTACTGCATCAAAAAAATGGTGTTGTGTTGCATGTCTGCTTTCTAGAACAATATGAGTTGCCACATAGGAGCTTAAACATGATTTTCCTAAATTTTATACTGAAGTGTTTTAAATTACACTTGCATATGACCACTACTATGTAAACCCAGAAAAGCATTTCTGGCTGAAATGAAAATACTTTAAAACTTTATTTTTTTCATGAAAGGGACTTAAAACAAGCGTGGTCAAAAAGCATCCTAAACAAAAAAGAGGCACTGCTCCAGCACTTGCTGCCTTCCTCAGATTTGTTTTTTTGTGATAGCTTAAAATAACATGAATAAATCATACCTGGCAGACTAAATTTTCCTAAGAACTTCTCTTTCTTATTAACCTCTCTTTTCCTGAGAATGTTGTGTAATGCTCTTTAAACATGACCTTGTTTTTCATTTCTTCCAAGAGACAATAAATTCTTTTATTTTCCAGAACCAAACCTTGCATTATTTTTTCTGGTCTGTATGACAGTGAGTCACACCACAAACTTAGCTCTTCTATGTCATTTTCTGGTCTGTGATTGGATTTGCCATTAAACAGACAAAGAAACTCAATCCTAGTTTTGAGTTTTTCTCACATGGATATGGAGACTAAGAACCTGCATCTGATACATAAAATCACCACCAGGCTCTTAGTGGAGAGTAGAGCTGACAGTGGACTGGAAACCATTCATACACAATAGCACAGGACTGTCTTTGCTGATCAAGCTCTCCCTCCTGAGGGGAAGCATGTATGAGCACAACCATCAGTCACAAGTAATGTGTCTGAACAGCTTCTGGACCAAAGTTGACTTGGAAGCACCAGTCCAGATTGGTAGAGCCTGGTCCATCCCTCCCTCTACATAAGCATTGGTGCACCTTAACTCCATCTTCAGTAAATTTGGATTTTGAATAACTGAAGAAATAGTAATATTTTCTCCAGTAAATTTCCTGGTTTTTTTATGCTGCTGAGTCAATCAGGCTTATTTGCTGTTCCAGGCCTCCATCTCAATAGGCATCAGCAACCAGATGTAGAATACCTATCTTTGAGTCAATAGAAAGAGACGTTTCAGTTGTCAACAAGCAGTTATAACAATAATTGAAGTTCAAACCCTTTTATTGAAGTTTTATGCTAAGAGTAATCCAACACATGTTCTTCATAGTGGCTTTGGAATTTTATTTTTCTTAGGCACTTGAAGTTTCAAATTAAATTTATTTATACCTAATTTACATGTGGCATTTGTTGGCAAAGCCATGTAGAGGCTCTTTGAGTTCATATGTTACTGAAGTGCAAAACAATCCCCACTCTGAGGAAATAAGGGTAGCAAATTAGCTTAGCTAGAGAAAAGGCTACTCTGAATGGCAGGGTGGTGCCTGGTATTAGCCAGGATAGTATAATAAATCATGTACCCCATATATATTACCCTCTTTAATTTCTACAAGATCTGTTTCCAGGTGTGAGCACACTTGCTGTTCAAGGACATGGTTAGATGTGCCAGTAAATCAGATATAACATCATACATTGGACTGGAGATTGGATACTCAATAACAGAATGTTATCCCTCCTTCAGTCTGCTAAATGGGAGAAGGATCATGATGAAAAATTAGCATGTGATCGCAGTACCAAAAACTGTATCCATAAGCAAGATTATTCTGCTTTTTTTAACTTCTATCTGTAAGGCTTTGCAATAATATTCTTTTGAAGTTTGAATATCAGACTAGCGCACATGTGGGATATGCATATTTACCACTAGTCATCACAAATACATATCTTTTAAACCACTGAAATAATTATGAGGAAATAAGTGTAACTGTGTTACATTCAGTATAGATACCAATGGGTACATGCAGTTTTACAATATTTACAAAAGAGATGCCTTTTATGTTACATAAACAAGAAACAGTTTGCATCTGTAATGTCACTTGCATGCGTTTAATGCAACCTGGGCTTACTAGGGCTGTCTGTGGAAACAACCCTATATTAAACCCATCTTTTTACATTCTGGAAAGAATTAAAATTATTTAAACAGAAGAATGGAGTGGAACTGCACTGTGACTTAGAGGAACAAATATTGCCAGCTGAAACACTTGGCAACTCAGCTAAGTTTGGAATACCAATACCAACCACAGGCATGCATTTCATCTTCCACAGGACTCTTTGCTGAAGAGGAAAGATTGAGAAGTTCTCTTGAGACTAACTCTATATAATATTTCTTTTTAAAAAGAAATCAATATCAAACTATCTTATTGTCAAAACCTGAATGATTTATGATTAATCAGTCTGGGATCATCATGGCCTTCATTAGATTTTGAAGTGCCAGTATAAAACTATAGGAGGAAATCATTAAATATTGTGAGAAATTTGTTTAGTCTAAGGGGAAGTGGCTGGCATTAAGATTTTTTCACTGTTTTCAAGTAGAAAGAATTTAAATTGTAAGAACATCATCACACTGCTATGGAGATTTTTTTTCCATAGAAAAGCTCTTTATTCCTTCAGGCATGGGTATTTTATTTTCCTATCGATAGAAAAAAAGGAAAAAAACCCAGTAATGATGATGATAGTAATTACTGTAGTGACATCCTTCAAACAAGGAATTAGCTACCCAGACCTTTAACTTCTTTATTAATACTTAAATCATGAACAAATCTCCCTTTATCCTCTGCTTCCTCTGAACCTGTCTGTAACACAAAATGGATTGGTTACAACATCATTTTCTCTGGTGTAGGATAAAACTAGTTTAGTAGACCTGAAAGAAAGCACTCTACTTTTCATATTATTTAATCTAATATTCACTTTTCTATCAGAATTATATAAGGGACTGATTGCCTATGCTATTGCCCTGAAAGATTTGGTGTGGTATCTGTAATGGGAAAATTGTGTTCAGCAAGAAAGAATAGTCTAGAAGCAGGATCAAACATCAAACATCAGATCAAATGCAAACAAAATAACACATCTGACTGGCATCTGATACCAATCATTTCCTCTATTCTTTTCTCACCCTTCCTGCTTATAATGTGATTCAGACAGTGCTGACAAATACAGGCTACCTCATTTGATAAGTTTTACTTACTGTTGTAATTGCAACATTTGTTGTTCAAGGAAATATACTGTTTCCTTTTTACACCAATTTCTTTTTTAAAAAAATACTGTTTTCTCCAACTTTCTGACATTTGCAGTAGATGATGGCTAATCATTCTTTCTACCCTACAGAAAATGAAGATCATAGACATTTTTCTTTACCTTTTGAGCTGTGATTCCTTGCAATCATCCTAAATTGCCTAGAACAGAAAATGACAACATTTCCTTAAAAATTGGTCAAATATTCTGCATAGGCAAATTACTTTTGACTAGAGAGGACCTTATGGCAGAGCGTTGACAACACTTTTCCATTATCCTTTTCTTCCACCAGGAAATGTAGTATGCCAGGGCAGACTTTCGATCTTTGAAATGATGAATGTGGCACTAAATATATAACAATTATAAGGCTCATCTCAGTGGATATGTGTGTATTACTTTTTTTCCATTACACTCGAAAACTAGAAGTCAGTAAAAACTTCTACATTTTTCAAAGTGAGTGTATATTTTTAAAGAAAAGCATAACCAATATATAATTAGAACTACTAGAACATGCATAAAGCATAGCTTTTATGTTTATGTTTTTGGCAAATTATTCAATGAAAAAAGGTTAAATTTTGTTTTAATGAGTATGCTGACAGCAAACTCTGTGACTCATCTGCATGGGTATCTATGAAAACATAATTTTTTACTTCTCAATACTTTTAAAAGTAGAAAAGATGTTTCTGAAGTGGCACAAAAGTTCAATCCACAATAAATTTGGAAACAAATTATTTTCTTTATTTTCCTTATTGTGCTGGAATGGCAAAGAAGTATATGAAAGATTGATACTCCTGTGCCACACTCAGCACAATACTGAGTAACAGAAGAGCAGATTATGCTTTGAATAGACTTGACAGAAACAACAGTAGGAAGTTGCTTATATCTGAGCCATGCTGTATGATGTTGAAAAACGTCTCATAAGTCTCAAGACTAATGAGAAACTCACTTGTGTAACAGGAGTGAGTACTGGTAAGAAGATAAAGCAGTTTCTGTAAGCAAATTCTACAAAATTAAGAAAATAGAGGTATTTGTGGTAATACCACATTAATCACACTTCATCTGAGTCTCAAGGTTTGTCTGGCCTAGCTAAGTGAGCTGAAGGCCTCTTGCCTTCTGTGGTATATGCAGGAATCCCAAAGTCATGATTCACAATTGTTTCCTCTCAGACCAGCCAGTGAGTAGTGATGATGGTTCAGGTGACAGCAGAGAAGATCTGGCCTGAGCCTAGAGTACACTTCAAATCCATGTTATGGACTGGAAGGAAATTGTTACAATGATTCTCTTTCTGTATTTTATAAGTGTCTAGCTGACAGTTCACAATCAATAGCCCTTGCCCTTGGGGGAGACTTCAACTTGTGAGATGTCTGCTGGAAACTCAACACAGTGAAGAAGATGGGGTCTAGGAGGTTGCTAGAGTGTGTGGAAAATAAATTCCTGATGCAGCTGATAAGTCAGCCTGCCTGGAGCAGTGCTCTGCTAGACCTGCCGTTTACAAACAGAGAAAGGCTGATAGGGTGTGGTTTGGAGGTTGTTTTGGGCATGGCTATACTCAGTATTGGGTCAGTCTTGAATAACTTTATCAATGATCTGGATAAGGGGATCAAGGGCACACTCAGTAAGTTTGCAGACAACATTAAGTTGGCTGGGAGTGTTGATCTGCTGGAGGGTTGGAAGGCTCTGCAGGAAGATCTGGACATGCTGCATAGATGGGTGAAGGCCAAGGGTGAGATGTTCAACAAGGCCAAGTGCTGAGTCCTGCCCTTGGATCACAACAACCTGAGGCTGTGCTAAGGCTGGGGCAGAGTGGTTGAAAACCTGCTTCTGGTGAAAAGGATCTAGGTGTGCTGATCATCAGCAGCTGAACATGAGCCAGCATGTGCCCAAGTGGCCAAGAAAGCCAGTGGCATCCTGGGCTGTATCAGCAATAGTGTGGCCAGCAGGAGCAGGGCAGTGATCGTCCCCTCAGCACTCAGCACTGGTGAAGTCAAACCTCAAATCCTGTGTCCAGCTCTGGGCCCCTCACTGCAGGAAGGACATTGAGGGGCTGGAGCAAGTCCAGAGAGGGGCAATAGAGCTGGCAAAGGGTCTGGATCACAAGTCCTCTGCGGAGCAGCTCAGGGAGTTGGGGTTGTTTATGATGGAGAAAAAGAGGCTCAAGGGAGACTTTTTGCTCTCTATAATTCCCAGAAAAGAGGCTGTAGAAAGGTGGGGATCAGTCTCTTGTCCTCTGCAGCCAGCGACAGGACAAGAGGAAATTGTGGGGCAATGCTGTTCCAAGGGAGACACAGTGATCACCACGGAGTCGAAGCGGCAAAAGAGGAAGTTTAATTTTTTTACAGCTTATATAGATTTCTAAAAAGGAGACCAGATTGGAAGACTGAGGTTCAACCTCTTCAACTCCACTGGTCTTAGAAAGTATCCATCAATTGTATGTAAAAACTTGATAAAGAGTTCTATAAACATTACTTTGTTTACATGAAATTTCTGACTTCAAGACTGAAGGCTGGAAAACAAGGCGACAAGGAAATGACCTCAAGTTGCACCAGAGGATGTTCAGATTGGACATCAGGATAAATTTCTTCATTGAAAGGGTGGTTAAACACTGGAAGGAACTGCCCAGGGCAGTGGTGGAGTGACCATCCTTAGAAGTGTTCAAGAAATGACAGGACGGCACTTAGTACTGCAGTTTAACTGACATAGGGTGGCGTTTGGTCTAAAGTTGGACTCAAAGATCTTGGAGGTCTTTTCAAAACTTAATGATTCCATGATATTATGGTAATTCAATGTGTACTTGCTTTCCTCTCTCTTTAGGCTTGTTTCATGTAAATATAAAACCATCTTCAGAGAAAGATTATATGAAAGATTGTTTCTCTAGAGTTGCTACATACAGACAGCAAAAATAAGAACTGGAAAAGTAGAAGAAGCAGAATGGTGTCTTTAGTCCTCTTCTCATGAGCAACCCAAAATCTTAGCTACCTGTTTAAGCATGGTTTTTTCTAATTGTGTTCATATTATTTTTCAACTATGTTCTTTGGAAAATGAAGCCATAGAATATTCAGAAATGAAGCTGGTGTTATTCAAGTTAAATTAAAAGCATATGCATGAGTCACACCCTAGTAGGGAGTTAATTTAACTAGTAACAGTATGTTAAAAATATTTTAGTGAATAGTTAGCTCAGTTCTTTCTTCACATACCCTTATGTTAAATTAAAATATTGGCAGGATTTCATCTTTTAATCTTTGTGATTTATGGGGTTGTTGCTGTCCAATATGGAAACCATGTCCTGAAATCTTGAGAACTGTGCATTTCCTCAAATTCTCCATCTTTTACTTAGACAAGACTCGGATGATGTCAGTGGAACTGCTCATTGGGGTAGGCCTGTAGTCCTTAAGGCTTTGTAAAACCTGGAATTGGTTAGCATGTTGATGAAAGTAATCCCTTCCAAGGAAAAATGGAGACCTCCAGCATAAGTGAAGAAAGTAGAATTTTACTCTTGGAATTCAGACACGTATATCTAGTGGATTTTCTACCAAGAAATTTACTAGGTTATTAAACATCAGATTCAACTGCTTTAAAAGTCTGACAATTGCTCTCAGGAATTAACATATGTTTTAATCCAGTTCAAATTCATACTTTAAAAAGAAGATAAAAGAACATATTTCAATTTTCAAGCAGGTTGTATTATCAATTATAAGTTTTCAGAAACCAAATGTATTGCTATTTTTGTTAAATAGGCCAATATTTCAGAATAATTTTTTCATTCTGTACTTCTGCTAGGATCCCTTTCAGCTTTTCATCAGAGAATCACATCTTTATAAACAATGTCATTCTCAAAGGATGTTTTCACAGGTTGCCTGATTTAGTTTTAACACCTTGCCCTGTTTCACTTGCCTACAGATATGAACTTATATCCATTCCTTTGGAGTTGAAGGCTCTTACTTTTTTTACCTCAAAATTAACATTTTATTATTTATATAAATTTGAACTATTTTTAAGATGTGGAAAAGATGACAAAGAACTGTAATTCAATAATTAAACATCAATTTGGAAGAGAAATAGAACTTCAGATCCCTACTCCAACACATACACAACAGGGATCTTAGCCTGCTCCTCACATTTGAAGTCCCTAGTCATTATACTGCTTTTTAGTTATTATTTTGACCAAAAAAAAAAAAAAATCAACATACTGGTGTGTCTCCAGCAGAGATGAAGAGATGTCAAAATAGTCACAGTATTAGAATACATGAAATGAAAGGAGAGTTTAAGGAAGCTGATTTTGTTCATTCTGTAGTGGAGGCTTTGGAAGAAATCTTATTGATGTGTACAATGACCTGGAAAGACGATGCAAAAAGGATGGACCCAGACTTTTATGGGTGCACAGACAGGATGAGAAAAAAAAAATCAGAATATGGAAATTTTGCATTGAATATAAGGAGAAAAAAAAATTCCATGAGGATTTTCAGACTCTGGACCAGGCTGCCTAGAGAAAATTTTGTTCCTTGAAGATAATCAAAACCCAAATGGACATGACCCTCTGAAGCCTGATCTGGCTGAGCCTGTCCTGAGCATGTTGTTAGACAATATGATCTTCATAGATCCCTTCCAACGTAAGTGATTTTATGGTTCTCTGGAAAAGAAATTACAATAGAATTGAGAAAAAAATCTGATAAAAAAATGTTTTACTGAGATATCCCAACTCCTCCTATGGAGATATTAAAAAATATGGAAGAGAGAGATGTGTTTTATAAATTGACTAAACCCTTCTTTCCACAATAATTATTCAGTCAACATTTTTTTAAAATTTAAATAAAATTAAGAAATTCTTCCTGGAAACACTGTCCTATTTGCTTTTTCAGATGAATATGAAATTAAGTCATGAAATACACAGTTCTTAAGAAAAAGTCTGAAATCATTGCACATTAATTTGGCATTTCAGATCAGGTTTATGCCTTACCATTTAATGCCTATTTTAGCATGTTTACACTCTTGCTATGTCCTAGAACTGTGTCATTCCATGATATATACCACATCTGCTTCATGAACTTGTTTTTGTTCAGGTTTTAACCTGAACACATACAGAGCACAAAATAATGAAATATAGATAAAGCTAATGAAAACGAAATGCCTAGGCCAAAGCTTTCATCAAGTGTCAGCAATTTATGGAGACCAAGTTGAAAGTGAACATAGACAGAATTATAAAAATGTAGCATTTTTATTGGAGCATTTTAAACTATTGAAGCCAACATTTCTCCACTCTGGTGGAAGTGGATTCATTCCCAACTCTTATTTTAGTAACAGATTTTTCATCCAGCAATATTAAAATAACTCCACACCTCACAAATCCTCTGCAGCAGGATTCTTGCCCTCCTCCTCTTTCCTGGCATCAGCAGTGTACTTTTTTTCTCTACCGAGACTGTGATCTACTTAGAGAAAAAGAAAGGGAGTCTTCATTCACTCCCTGAATTTTCATTTGGGTGATCCTAAATTCTTATTCAACTACTGATTTCTACAAGCTGGGATGGGACAAAGAGATACAACAATTAGATAGCGCCTTTAAAATGTGTATACAGCAAAAGTAATCTGCACTATGTTACACAGCAGACCTTCCCTCCTTGCCAGGTAACAGAAGGAAGGGGACATTTCTCTTCTTACTGAGGTCACGCATGTGATCATCATATAATGTAGAGCTATCTAGTCTACCTGTAAATCCTGTAAATCCTGTAGGCTGCTGAGGGATTTAAGAGTGATGAAATGCAAAGAGAGGACAGCAGTTTGATGCATAATTTTTGAGTGCTTCTGAGTGCATCTCAGACTAATTGTGCTTAAAGCTATTTTTCCAAGTGTTGGATATCTTTAAATCTAAATATACTTTCATTCTTGCAAAATTTCCACATTTAGTCTGAATTTACTGATTAGTTGTGAACAATTTTATTTTTTTTTTTATATAGGTCTACAATCACATAAATGCATGGGGGAAAAGTGGTAGATTGGGTACTACTGTATACAGATTTTCTCCTTCAACCAATAGATTTCAAATGTGTGTTTGATATGTCTGACATTACATTTTGACATTTAAGAAAAAAGCTTGCTTCACCAGTTTTTGTTTTTCTAACTGTAGGAAAATAGAGTAGAATAGGTCAGACATGATGGCTTTAAAGGCTTCACCTTTATTGTTTATATGTCCACATGGCAGGGCCTTCAAGTCCTGGTCCACTATAAACATTTAACTCAGCATCTCTCCCCTCTCTCTTGAGTGCCATCAAGCTGGAAAGTTCTGTGAGGTGATGTGTTAGGATATTCCTGTTTTAACTGCTCTGCTATGTATGAACTACTTTACATTTCCATGTTACACTCGTGCCTTTTGTAAGTACCCATTCTATATTCAGAAAAAAGAGGTAGAATTCTAAGTTTAAATCACCTGGACTATTGTTACAATACACCTAGAGGAAGACACAAGCTTCAACCCTGTGGTTATTCCAAAGTGGAATAGAGCATATAGGCCATTATCTGGTCCTAGCTGAGAGTCAGAAACAAGTTCTATTTAGAAGTTTAGATCATACAAGTAAGTAGAATAAATTATATTTGTGTTTAATGTTATCATTTTTGTCTCAAAAATACCTCAGTTTTCTCTGTTAAATGTTATAAATTAGTGACTGCATTTGTATTTTAATTGCCCAGGCTTAAGTCTGACTGGAAAGTAGCAAAGAATTCCTCAGACAAAAGTGTGAAATAGAAAAAAATGATATCCTGGACACTTGAAAACATATCCATAACTGCTCAGCTCAGCATCCATTGGTTTTACACAGTAACAGAGTGTCTATGATGTGTGTACATCATGAGAGCTGGCACTGTAGATGACAGTGTAGGCAGAAGTGACCTCTGTGACATTAAAAGTTGTCCAGCATACAGTAAGAGAGCTTGGTGGCATAAGGCAGGAATGCACATTTACAGCTTGAAAGGCAAAGAAAAATGTCACTCTTATTTTAGCTCTTAAAGTAATAAAACCTCAAGGTATTTATTTCTTGTTATTATTTAAAGGAAATTGGGAATATCTAGATGTGACATCTGAATTTGATCAGATGAATTTGACTTGTGTGCTGCAATGAATGCTATTTAAAGTGGGTGTAAAAACATCACAGAAAAGGAGATCACTTTTTCTTTTAGAATGGCGTATAGCTTAGCTGTTAAGGTATTGTCTTGAAATTACTTCAAAAATGCAGTATCTGGACCTATATTTCCAAATATGAGGGAAAAGTTTAACCTTGAACTAGTGACTGAAAGGGAGAGGAAGAGAACAGCAGCAGCCTAAGGAATTTTTATTTTGTGTATCCTCCCTTTTTTGTTTTACTTAGACTATATGAAACCTTTCATCTCAGGCCAATGTATTGTATTAAACTATTTTTACTACATTTTCATTTCAGCAAGGATGAGAAGCAAAAAAATATTCATAGTTTGATCCAAACTTTTTTTCTTCTTGGCTATTAAACAGAGAAAGTATCTATTCAAACAATCTTAAAGTCCTGATACTGATCTCATACCAGACTAAATCAGGGATCTCTCCAATAAGGTCATTTGGGTATGCTGTTATAAAATGGTGCTATATAAATGAAATCAGAATCAGGCCTTGATAGCAGCCCCATGTTGAAGAAACATGCTGAAACCTCATCTAGTCAGAAGCAAATGGACAGCAAAACTTGTACCAAGAAGGTATTCCAATAGAACTTAACTCTTCCACACAAGTTCCCATGTGAAAACATTATTTTCCCCCACTCCAAAAACAAACAAACAAACAAACAAACAAACAAACAAACAAACAAACAAAACCAAAACCAAAACCAAAACCAAAACCAAAACCAAAACCAAAACCAAAACCAAAACCAAAACCAAAACCAAAAAAACCCAAAAAAACAAACAAACAAAACAAAAACAACAACAAAAAAAAAAAAAAAAAAAGAAGAAAAAGACACAAAACCCAAAAAAACCCCAAAAAACAAACAAAAAATAACCAAAAAACCACCACAAAACCCCACAAAAAACAATAGCTTTATTTCAGGCTACAGCTAAATCAGCTAAGCTGATTTTAGTTTTATTTGTGAATCAATTCTTTGGGGTTGAAGTATTTTCCAAATGGTGTCACAAACTGGTTTGAGGGCAAAGGGACCTTAAAAGCTGTCCAGTTCCAACCTCCCTGCTGTGGGCAAGGACACCTTCCACTAGATCAGGTTGCCTAAAGGCCCATCCAACCTGGCCTTGGACACTTCCAGCAATGGGGGACACATAACTTCTCTCATCAACTTGTTCCAGTGCTTCACCACCCTCAGAGGTAAGAATTTCTTTTTAATATCTAATATGTAATCTAACTTCTTTCAGTTTAAAGCCATTACCCCTTGTCTCATCCCTACATGCCCTCCCTAGCTTACTTGTGGGCCCCCTTTAGGTACTGCAAGGCTTCTATAAGGTCTCCTTGGAGCCCTCTCTGCTCCAGGCTGAACAACCCCAATTCTCTCCTTCTTCACAAGAGAGGTAAACCCTTCCTCTGACCATCTTCATAGCCTTCTCTGGACCTGCTCCAACAGGTCCATGTCTTTCTTGTTTTGAGGGCCCAAGAGATGGAAGTGGGTCTCATGAGAGCCGAGTAGAGAGGCACATTTCTTTCCTTTTTCATCTCAGCTTCTCTCTGTTCTCTTTTCTTCTTTTTAGCAAATTTCCCCTCCCTTACTTGTTTTAGATGACTTTTTGCTCATCAGCTTCTTCTAAGCCTTAATTGTAGAAAGAATTCTACAGGATTTATATTTCACATCCAAGGCACCTTGCAAAACCAAAAGAAAAAAAATCTGTGAGAACAGACAAATAAAAAACAAAAGATATTGCTTTGCTAGCATAAAGACCTGTGATGTCACTGTCAAAAATATGAGGAGCAGTGACACAGCCAGATAAAGCAATGCTTGGTTTTGAAGGCTTGACCTGACCCATATGATCCCGCATTAAAAAAAAAAAAAAAAAGGATTTAAAACGAAAATAAAGTTCAGATAACACAGATGGGACATAAACCACAATACATTGTTTCTTTCTATTTTAGGAAATTGATCTTGTAACTACATCTTCCCAATAACAGGGAAAATGTGGAAAATTACCATGATTATTCCTCATTGATGAAGACTTCGAAACCATTTTGGAAAGAGTCATGGGAATATAGAGCTGTAAGAACGTGAAAACAAGACATGAATGAATGACTAGCAGCTGAATAAAAACATGAGACAAATTATATGAATTCAGATTAAAGGTCTGTTTTGCTTAGTAGCCTCTCCCCACGAGTGGCCTTTTGAATGGGCTTTGTCTCTCCTTAATGTCTCTGTTCATGCTCCACAGCCACCTCTGCCCTCTTTGGATCCTGATGCAGAACCCCGAGCTCTTTTACTAGAATAGCAGTCAGTTTGCCCTCAATGCCAGTCATGACTGTGTAGACCTTTCCCATATCACCAGTGCCTTGTAACCACAGACTGGCAGTCTGTGTTGCAAAACCTATCAGCAGCGGGAACCCCACATAGCTACAAAAATAATGTTTCCTTTATATTTAAGCTGGCCTCAGACATCACTTCAGGGGGCAGGAGGGCAGGCTGCTGTCACAGGGTCAAGTCAGACAATGAAGAAGAAATCACCCTCTAGAACTTGAAGTTCCCTGAGTGTTTTTAGTATTTCTTGCATCTGTAGTGTTTCACACCATTGCTTCTTTTGCCTTTCATGTGCTCTCATGTTATGTAATACACATTTCCTGGTTAATAATAATGACTAGAAGACACTTCTTTCTCACAGCTTCTTTTGTTACTGACTCTGAAACAATGCACGTGGGGCATGGAATACTCCTTGTTACTTTATATAATAGGATTTGGGACACTGGTCACCCTGTTGTTTCTGATCACAGCCTTAAAGGACAAAGTTAATATAGAAGAAAACCCATTCATTTACAAGGTGCAGATTTTACAAAACAGAGCAGAATAAACAAAAAATACTTAGAGAAAACAGCATTGGGGGCCTCTTTCACAAAAAAAAGCTTAAGAAAAGAACTGTAACAGGATAAAAAAACCCCCCACTGATTCAACTGTAATTGAGAACAACCAGAATGGTATACATGTTAAACCTTTCTATCTTCCTTATGTTTGTAAGAAACAAATGTTTTCTTATGCAGTGATGCTATAATAGTTTAGTGTCTCAGCACTCAACCTCTACACAAGTTTATAATTTGCTAAAGAGCAGTTGCTATATTAAATTATCCACTTTCTAACAAATTTTTGTTTTGTCACTAAAATATGAAATATATAACAAACTTTTGAAAAGGTTTTGACATGAACGCAGCTTTCTTTGTTCAAGAAATAAATAAAGAAACTCAGAAATGTTTTCAGGTACATCAGTTAAGATTTCTTGAGACACAGGAAAATCTCAGATAATTTTTAAATATTTTAATTTTAATCTAAAAAGAAGCAGTTAAAAACATTCTTAAAAGTTTGGGTTGGGTTATTTTATTTCACGGAGCTATCAGTTGATGCTAGCATACATTCTTGAAGCATGCTCAAATCACACTAATTTACACCAGCTGACAAGATGATCCAGTGTTCTGGAAATCTCATTCAACTTTTTCATGTCCACAGCACAGATTTTTCCACAAAAATACATTTTCTTGACATTTTCTAGGCTTTCAATATACCTAAAAATAGAAGCAAAATCACACATTCAGACTTTATGATAAATCTGTTCTGGTAATTTTAGGAAAAATAAGTACATATTTAATTGTTTCCTTCAGTTGCCAACTTGAGATTTCATGAACAAATTATAATATAAATATACCTTATTTAGCACCTCATTCTTTCCCTGGTATGAAGATTTATGGATGTCATCAGAGTTAGGATTATTGTGGTTACATTGTTCTGAAACTGACTTTATACAACAATTTCAGTTCTGGAGTTCTCCAGTACTAGCTGGGCCTCAAAACTTTAATGCACAAAGTAATCAGTGGAAAAGAAGTTAAAGATGTATTTTGGCTTTTCTAGCCTGTATGAAACTGGTATTTATAAAGCCCTTTTTTTTTTTTTTCAGCAAGAGATGCCTTCCCAGCAGTCATTCAATCCTCATACTGGGAAAGAAAAAAATCCACAATCCAAATGCATTGGCACTGTCATCTCCCTTCAACTATTAAATAGGGTGTGCTACTTAAAAAATCTGTTCAATTGATAGAATTGATAAAGAACAGTGTTTTTTTAATAAACATTGTCAGTTTCTGTTTCAGGCTGTCATCAGGTAGCTAGGTAAAAGTTATCTCATGCTAGCAGAAATGGTGTTGGGTAGGGGCAAGTGACTCGGGCAGCTACATGATCTTTGGTCAATTCATAGAACAGAGAAGTGAATTTAAAAAAGCTTATTTATGGGCTACATTTGTCACTTCAGTTCTCAGCAGCTCCTGCCATCAGTGACAACAATTTCTTATCCAAATTTATTTTTCACAGAGCTTCAAAGTGCTTTTTTAGAAGCTTATGGGCATTTTGGTGCAAGTATGCCTGTAGCACAGTAAAATTAGTGGCAGTAGTGCTGGAAAACTGGAAATTAATTACACTGTCATATGAATGGATGCAGGGTTTCTCAGTGAAATGAAGCAACATTTTCCTTATTCCTAATAAATGTAAATAAATTCTCTTTGTGTTGTACAATTTCTATTATGTTGAGTACCTGTTAATGAGCAGTGTGGTTTTTACTGAGTCATGAATTGGAAGAGTGGTTTTTTGCTTTAAAATTTACTTTTTCCAGAGTCAGTCACAGACTAGTTTCTATTTGAACTTTCTTTAGAGTTTACCAGATGTTCTGTTTGGATTTCATGTTACTGTGTTGTGTTCACTGGAGTTCACAGATGGGCTTTTCACTGAACTAATGAAAACTTAATGAAATCCATACATGTATTCAGCATCTGAGAATACAGTATAACATGATGCTTTCTGTTGCTGTTTGTCATTCATGCTTAAATTGGCAGGACAAATGAAAACCTCTAAGAGACTGTGAGTTTGCAAGCAGACAGATGGTTTTACCTCTTTTCTTTCCTACTATGTGCCCCTTGCTATCTTGTGGCAGCAGACAACTCCACTTTCAGTGGTCCCTAGGTTTTGGTTCTGTTTCAGCTAGTAAAATAAGAAAGCAGAGAGTCAGATAAGAGATATGTTGAAAAGCATGTCAACAAAGTTGGGTTAACTGGAGGGTTCCTGATTTCAGAAACAGAAATCAGTGAGGAAAAAACAAAACAAAAACAAAAACAAAAACAAAAAACCAAACCCATCCAACCAAACATCCAAACCCCAAACATTTTAATCAGTTTCTGTTAAAGATCAATAATGGACAGATAACCCCAAACACTATACTTCCTGCTGTCAGATGTGTGAATAAGTCACAGGCATAGAAGGTTTTGCAATACTAGGTCTAACCAGAAGCCTGTTCCAAAGGGTGTTCCCCAGAGGCTGATAGTGTTCAATGCATGCAAGGATGGAAAACACCCTCTGAAGGTTTGTGGGCAATACTGTATCATGGGGAGCAGCCAGCATGGAGGAGATGAAGACAGACAGATCTGGACAGGTTAAAGAAATAGGCAGAGAAGAACCTCATGTAGTTAAAAAGAAATTGATACCAAGTCCTGCATCTGGGATAGAATAACTCTAGCAGTACAGGCTAGGATCTGCCTGGGGAAAAAAGCAGCTTTGTAGAAGATGTCCTGAGTTCCCAGTGGTCAGAAAGTCAAGCACTAATCAGCGGTCAAAATTTTCAACAACAAAGATTAATTAACACCGAGCTATGTTAGCAAAAGTATAGCTAGCAGGTGGGAAAAATAATTTCTATATTTCCCTCTAGTCAGCCCATGTGAGCTACTTCTAGAAGTGTCTGGGTTTGGACTCCTCAGTGCAAAAAAGACATTGACAGACTGGAGAGTCCAGGGCAAGGCAGCAGTGCAGATTAGGAGGTGTGACACACACAGAGGGACTGAAACAGCTGGGTTTGTGCTTCTTTGGAGAAGACAAGGTTAAAGGAGAAATCTTAACACTGACCTCATCTGTCAAAGAGATTCATAGAGAAAATAAAGCCAGACTCTTCTTGAAAGTACATAGCAAAATAATGCAGGACAATGGCCACAAATTGCAAATTCCAGTTAGCTATTAGTAAATAATTTTTACAATATAGTCAAGAGCTGAAATGGATCACCCACAGAGGTTGTAGAACTTCTGTCTTTAAAGACAGTTGCAGTGCAATTTGAGGCCAATGTGGTCTAATTAGGTGGATCCAGCTTCAAATCTAGACTTACTTCAGAACTCCTTTCTGGATCCTATCACAATGATTCTGTGGTTAAATTTAGGTCTTTTTAATGCCTTGTAGAGACAGTCCCCTTTTTAAAAGTAAATATTTATACTGAGAAAATAATGACTAAAATTATTACTAGGAATTCTATTCTTCTCTATATCCAAAGGTACTTTGAATCCTCCTTATGGAGAAAGGCAGTGTTTAAAAAGCAGAATAGTGATTTTACCTTTGAAAAGGAATATTCTTTCATAATGGAAGTCTTTGGAAAATTCTGGAATAGAAGATTCACAGTCCATCCAGGTAATGAAAATGGACAGTCCAGTAATCATACTGAATAGATCACTTTGTTTCTAAAATACTCACATATCAGTTGCATTATCTTTTCGCCAATGGTAATAGAAATTTCTGCACATAATCTGGGATTGTGACCCTGTAACATAGAGCTTCAGCTGTTTTTCCTTTATTCTATCACTGAAGATGGACTCTGGGCAGGAAAAGACAGCTGTATCACTTTCTTGCCTCAGCATAAAAAAATAAAGAAAATGCTTTCTTCTAGGAAGGTATATTGAGGAAATTTTGTAACAGGTAGTTTCCCCACAGGAAAATGGGGATTTATGAGCACCTGACTTCCTTGTTTTTTCGCCACTCATGTGACAGAGTCTCATAGTGCAGGTCCTTGTAGTTCCCTGGTCTGATGACATCCTCAGGCAGATGCAGGCAGCCATGGCCCAGGGTGCTTCCCAGGCTCCACTGGTCCCCAGCAGGCTGTCAGAGAGTGAGGGTGCCTGGAGAGTGCAATGGATTTCAGAAACGTGGACATGTCCCTGTAGTGGAAACAGAGAGTTTGACTTTTCATTCCCTTCCCAACACGTTCCAAAACATAAAATCTTTTGCAGAAATTAAGTTAAGCTTCCCAGCCAGCTGCCTGTCTGTGTTGAAGATCCATCCAGTCTTGACTAAGCTTTTCAGTCTGGTCCCAGGGAATGTAGTAGTGGCTGTGTAACCTGGGAACACTCACCCAAGACAGAAATGTCTTCAGATTTTCCAAGAAATGGGCAGCGAGCATCCTCAGGTGGTATAAGTGTCAGGAAACTGCTTTCTTTTATTTTTTTAAAAAAACTAATGACTTCATAACACATTCATCCAGCACTGACTCATAGAAACACAAGACAACCTGAGAAAAATCATGAAAGTAAATTAATATTACAGTTGTGTTGCATTCCCTGAAGAAAACACATGTTCTCTGTGTTCTCTGTTCATGGAAGTGTGGCTGGGGGAAGTGAGCACATTTGACTCCATCCATATAGCAGTGTCTGAACTCATTCTTTAAAATGTTTCTTACTTTACATTACACCAAGGATGGCTTTTGGAAATTATTAGACAGTATAATATATAGTGCAGATGATACTAAATATGATTAACATTTGAATCATTGCAGTCTGACAAGAAGAATTGCCATAAAAAAGAGATAAAGATGTGTAATACATAAATCAAGTTAAAACATCAAGACTTTTAGACCTTGGCCAGGTTGAAAGAGAACATGTGTTATTCATACATCTTTGAATTACAGACATGTGTTTGCACACCTCTGACAAAACAGATGACATTCCCATATCCAGTTTGAATAATGGTATATATTTTTGTCTTCGAGCAGGGGCTTACTTCAATTTGCCTGCAGCATTTTTCCTCTTTCTGTGTATTTGTTTTCCATGTTTGGTGTGTAAGTTATTAGGGCCCATGCAGGAAAAGGACCCAGAAAGGTACTAGACAAGTGGAGATAAGAGCTTCTTCCCTGAAAGCTAATTCTCTAAAAAGATATAATTCAAAAATCCATCATAAGATAAAGATATAGGTGATCAACAGAACATGTGAGCAGATCAATTTCAAATACCCAATTTCAGTGTTTTAACTAATTTGCTCTGAATTTTGCACTTTACATTGCAAAACACGTTTCAGTAGAATAATTTTCAGAGTGCTTTGTTAGCTGGAAGATGGTGGAAGGTGTTGGAGGTGAAGAAAAGCAGGAAAAAGAAAAGGGCACAAGGGCTGGCATGCTGAGTGGGAAACCTACAAGAGTAGCAGTACCTGAAGGTCTTTGCTGAAGATGACAGCCTCTTCCTCTATTCCAGTTTATTTCCTGAGAGTTGTTTGACTGGAGAGGAGAGGAACTGCATAAGACATAGCCCAGTAAAATTTGTTCTCAGGATCTGCATTCGGGCCAAAGAAGGTATTTTAACTCTTCAGGAACTGCTAATGCAGTGACAGTGGATGCTCTGGCTTCCAGGGCTTATGCCATAAAGAATAGCCAACTTTATATGCCCCCCTGCTGCCAGAAACAGAATGATTCCTTCATGGATCAATGATTTGTCCCTGTCAGGAATTTGTTAGGTTCCTGAGAAGGTTAAGAGGGATAGCGCACCCACTCCAGAAACTCCTGCAAATCTGGAAGAACACTATGTCAAAGCAGCTGGTGGCTGATGTCACATCTATGTCACTTGGCACTGCAGATTCAGGAGGGCCTGCTGCCTGCCATTAGATCACCATTGCCTCAGTTTTTAAGTGCTTCAGTGAACTGCCTGATTAACAATGAGTAAATTCACCGCTCACTTTGGTGCTTCTTCTGAGAGCAGAGGCAGGTGATGTCTCACGGGAAGAGGCACTCTGGTTTGCTGTAACTCTACGTC
Organism: Cettia cetti; assembly: GCA_013401135.1. Lineage (NCBI taxonomy): Eukaryota > Metazoa > Chordata > Aves > Passeriformes > Sylviidae > Cettia > Cettia cetti. The sequence continues at coordinate 49,349 of VZUI01097051.1, forward strand.
TCATGCTGACATTACTCCAGGAGAAGTGCATCACAGTGGGTCCCTGGCCTGAACAGAACCACGTCATCCCCTTAATCTCCTGGCTGAAATTAGTGCCAGCTCTGCCCTTCTCTTTACCATACAAACGATAAACTTGAAGAACCAGAAAAAGAAAATCCTCCATTACTGTACATCTTTTCCTCTCAGAAACGAAACAAAACCTGAATGCTATGGGTCATGCTTATATACATTGTCTGCCCATCAAAAGCATATAATAGAATCCCACAAATCATTACATTACATGGAAAGTGTGGCCAGTTTGTTGCCATCTCTCCAGCTGCAATTTTTTTCTGTGTGTATGATCTGTTCATGGCAATTATATAAAAGTGAAAATAGAGACAATCATCATTAGATAAGATTTAAAATTTCATCATTAATCAGCTCCTATTTCTGGCCATTGAAAAGCATTTGGACTGCCTTTTCACTTTTGATTTTTTTAAATTTCCTTCAAAAAATCAGCTGTGATATTTTCCACTTAAAGCAGTGACAGAGGGGAAGTACCGACCATGATTAATCTCCTATTCTTGGTCATCATGTTCACTGGCTCCCAGCTCACTTGGAGCCAGTTTACTGGCCAGCCTAATAGGATTTCCAGACCTGCATCCTCTCCTTATGGTGGCTGTTTATCACACACCCCCAGAACTCCCAGAAAGCATGCCAAAGAAGGGGTTGTCCTTCAAAAAAGCTTATCAAATATGGATTTTAAGGAGGAAGAGGGATCTGTACTTCCCTGGTCTTTAAAGTAAGGCAATGACCTCTCTGTCTCCAGTGACCTCTGTTTCTCAGTTCAAGCACAAATCAGCGGTCTCCGTTTCAACACTGAAGCTGTCATTTCAGAGTGGCTTGGGCAGTTCAATCACATGAACACTAAAATATATTTTCTTGTGCCAGATTTGGACTTTGAAAATATGCATATTGAGAAACAAAGCTGACCATGTGCCAATTCACCATTATACAGACACATCCAGAAACTCAAACTTATGAGTCTGTGAGGATTTGTGAGATTATGAGAAACAGGCAGCAGCAAAGGAGGTACTGATTTTCCATATTGCCTTCAAAAACTTTCATAAAGAGATTTGAAATGAATTATAAATGCTTAAATTAATGCACATTTTACCAAGCTACCTAACCTTTTCTTGGAATTTAAAGACAGACATCATTTGTCATTAAACAATAATCAAAATAAACTTCAAATTCTGAAGAGCCTATATTTACACCGAACTCAAAGGACACTTTGGATTTCTACCAGTGGCACAAACATATGTCTTAGGTTTTATTGCTTTATCCCTCCTAAAGATTTTATGTAGATTTAACAGACTTCACTCACCACTCAGCCTTACAAAAGGTGACATCTTGATGTCTGGTGGATAACTTCAACAACTATGAAGTCTTAAATCACATCTGAATGTGACCTTGCACAAAGGAAACAAATAAATCCCTGCAGCCATTTTAGTCAACATGAATAATATTAACTCATGATTGCCCAGAAACACAAATCACGTGTTTCCAGAAATAGTAAGCTGATACTCAAACTCATGAATTAACTAGTCAATGAGAGAGCCGTAAAAGACCCAGTACATCAAAAATATTACTTTCATTCACACGTAGCAAAACAGACTTGTAGCCAAAAAAAGTATATTTTTAACCTGCAAAGGTGCTTCATAATTTACTGAATGTCTATTTCTATATTCTTCATGTTAAAAGCACCACAAATTAGAGCTGACACTTTTGCAGCACCCTGTGCTGTTTTTTCCTATATGCATGAAATAGTGACCAAATGTCATAAAGACCCACATTCTCTTTCTAGTGGCTGTGCTCCACTGCAGCTTTCCAATAAATTGTTAACTCTGCAGGGCTGCATCTCTTTAATTTTCCAGTGACTAACTCAAAGAAACAAATCTTATCTCAGTTGTTCTCATTGTTACTTGTTTAGATTATAAGAACTAAAATATTAACATCTTTTAAAAAAAGTTTGAGAAAAAGTGACAACATAGTATCCATTAGTAACATTAAATAAAAAAGGCACTAAAAGAGACATCTTGTGGAGTTAAAATTTACTTGCCTTTTAAGAGCTTTTTGGTCTTTTAAGGATTATTTCACCTTCTAAAAGCTATAGATACTGGACAACGTCTCCTCAACTCTATGATATTAAAGAGTTTGTCAGAAAAATGATAGGCAGAATGATAGGCTCCTAGAAGCAAATGGGGGGACATTTTTTGCCCATAAACAAATTCACACAAATGATTTTCCACTGCATAAACTGTGGACACAACAAAGTTTTTGGAGAAAGTAGGGAAAAGTACTTCACAAAGTTTTTCTAGAAGGTCTTAGAAATCTTAAGAGCTCATTTTCAGTGGCTGCTCCACACTATTATATATAGGCTTACACATGAATTTCCAGTATTTGAAAAGAAAGTTGTAATTTTTTTTCTCTTCTCAGCACTTCTTTCACATCTGCATCTCTTCTGAAGACTTACCCTCTAAAACTGAAAACTGTTTTCCAACCAATGTCACACCAAGTCTGAAGGTAGCAAAAAATTAATTTTTTATCTTATACATGGTAGCATTACATTTGCCCTGTTTTGAGATAAATCATATTTTTGATAAGTTGAACCCAAATGTATGTATGTATGTATGTATGTATGTATGTATGTATGTATGTGTGTGTGTATGTGTGTGTGTGTGTGAGTAGGTGGATATCAAATTACATTTATTAACCTCATTTTAGACAGGAAAGGTAAATTTCCTTTTGTGTGGTGCTGCTGACAGCATTGCTACAGCAAAAAGGGCTGTCCTTTGTAGAGTTTAGATAGTCTTGTTAGTCTGGACATTTTTATCTGCAGACCCAGTGGGTAGCCAAGTAAGTGGATCAGACCAGAAGTGACGTTTCCTCAACAGACACTTTCCAGAGTGACACATCAGGAGTAAACTGGCCATGTTTGACACTATCCCAGAGAATGAGACTGGAAATGACAAACACTGAACTTTCTTCATTTCTCTCTTGTGATTTGGCCAAAAAGGATCTATAATTCAGATTTGTCACTTCTCATCCTTTTCACATTAAAAAGTTGCCTTTTCTAATGTAACTGGGGCTACATTGCTTGCCTGTTACTTTAAGGGAGATGAAGTTCACACAAGAAAAGCTGACTCACAAAAAGATAGGAGCACAGGCCTCTACAAGGAAATATAGCACAGTGTAATGCAATGCCATGTTGAAATTATTTTTGAGTTTTTCTTAAAAATATATCAATATACTTTAAACATTACAAACACAAGGGTAGCATTGAATCAAACAGATATAATTTAGTTTTGCAGATGTAGCTGATTTCAGCTGAAATTCAACCTCAGAAAGGATGTCAAACTCCAGCATCTACCACATGTGCTACTTTGATTTTGGGCTTTTATATATATAATGAAAATTAATCTGCTATATTTATAACACCTGTTTAAAGAGCAAAATGTTCTGTTTGTTAAGTCTTTTCAGTACAGGGAAGCTGGACCACCTGAGACATTTGTAACTTGAGAATAAAGGGAAGAATTGAAATGACCTTGCTGTTCTAAGAGCAAGATGTAATAATCAAGCTCCCTGTAGAATCAATGGAAAGCAGTGAGCACCTCTACATTATTTTGTGTGTCTTTGGCTAAATATGTAACTACCATAATTACAATTGAGAGCATGAACACCCCTTCTGAACAGAATACAAATGTGTAGTATGACAAAAGCTCATACTGGAAGGTTTTGGAAGCTAAACTGAACCAACAGAACAATTCAAAAGATGGTTTCATAGAAGCTCCCAGAAGCAGTCACCATTCCATTAAAAATAGCAGATTTAGAAAGAACATATTTGTACCCTTATGATAAATTTCCCACGTCCGGCTGTGGATGCCTTTGAGAAAGGAGCTTTCCAGCCTGTATCATCAGAATCAAACATCCAAGAAATGTGATGGGGGAAGCAGAGGCGTCAGCGGATGGCAGCTTGCTCAACCCAACCGCCAGATGAAAAGCAAGTGTATTAAGAGCTCTGACGTCAAATGACAGGCATCTTTCCAAGAGAAATTTTGTCAGAATTTCATATAAATCACAAGACAGATTGTGAAGCTTTTTATTGGCAATTGCTCTTTGTGAAGTAAGATAAATTAATAGGGGGAAGAAAGACCAAAAGGCATCTTCATTTGCAGACCTTGCCTTGCAGGTCTGGAATTTCCTGAACTGACAATTGCTAAGAAAATCCAGAGATGATGTGTTCACATCCATGCAAAGTAAAATAAATTGAAATCAAAAGAAGAGCTTCCTAACTGGATATTAAGATGGAATTCAAGACAAAGAAAAGCAATGGAGAAAGTTTTAGCCAGGATTTTTGCCAGCTTTGCTCTTTTCTAGCCAGGACCTTAAAGCCAGGGAAATTCAGATTTTTTCTAGACTACCTGTGTCTTTGGATGCATTACCCTGAGTTTTATAGTGGCATATAGTTCAGCCAGGAATCCAAATTGTGATCTTGGGTTTAAAAACTCTCTGGAGAGTTTTCCAACCTGTTACTGCTATGACAGCTGGAAAACAGACAAATGTTTCAGTAGTAGTCCAAGGGACAGTCTGTCCTCAAAATCCCTGCTGTCAATGTGACTTTGTTTGCCCAAGCCTAGATTTCTTCTCCAAGAGAGAGATAAGAGATTTCAAAGACAACAATTTAACACTGTAGTCTATACATAAACAATTATCTTGAAGATCACAAAATTTATTCCTTTTTGAATATAGTCAAGCATGACAGTTTTAAAATACTGAAAAAAAAATATCTTTTCATAGTACACTGGATAAACATTCTCTCATGTTTTTCTACTTAAAATGATATCAGTAAACAAAATCTAGTAAAGAACTAGTAGGCCGACACTGCCAAAGAGTGGTTTGTCTTTTCCTCACAGACATCCACTCAAGGTACCTGTGTCTATCCTTTGACTAAAAGAAATCTATGGAAAAAAACTGAATTTAGGCAATGAACTTCAGGTCTGACGTGTGTCTTTCCACTATGCCCAAACGTGCTGATATAAAAAGATCACAATACTACCTTCATGCTCACATGTCTTGCATATATCTGTGTTTTCACATTTGAGTTGTCAGTGCCTTTGCTGCTTCTGACAGGTTCTGAGAAAGAACTTGGTTTTCTTCATTTATTCTAAACAGATGCAATTGCATTATTTTTTTACCTTTACCTAGTTTTTCCCAGGTATTTTGTTTTCATCCTAAATTGTTTATTTTGTTTTAGAGAAATTAGGCCTCAAATTTTGAAAAATGCATAATGTTTGTCATTAAAAATTGTTTATTTTAGGAGATCCTTGCTCTTCAGGAAAACCTTAAATTCAGTAACTAAATCCTGAGTATGGAGACATAAACCAACAGTCTTATCCAAATAATGAATTTTTATGAAAAAATCCTGAAAGTAGAGAAAAGTAAAGAAAAATATTTTATGATCTAAAAATATATTTTTTTTATTATTAGACTATCCTTATACTTATTATTTTATGAGCAATAAATCTGTGTTAGAGTTAACTTCTCAAAAAAATTGCATCAATTCAGAAAATTATGTTTGATTTAATATGATTTTAAATAATATATTTGTTGGATGGACTGTAAAAATCTCTGGTGTTTTAAAACACAGTATTAAAAACAGAAAAAAGGACTTGCAAAGATTTCAGAATATTCATCTTTCTCATAGGAAGGGAATATGCAAGGGAATACCACCAAAGTGTATTCTCATATTGGACACTTTCAACTGAAAGATTACTGTAGTTTAGGTGCATGATATAAAGATGTAATTAGGAAAAAAAAATTAAAAAACATTTTGGTCAACTACTTACGTACCAAAACAAGGTGTTTTCAACAAAAGAGTCTCTGTGTCCATGGTGTGCCTCTTGTATGAGCTCATATGGAGTCCATGATGTAGATATAAAAACTTCCTAGGTCTTTACTAACCTCTACAACAGCATGAGGAACTGGAATGACGTAGCTGGGACAGCAATACAAGACTTGACTCAGTAGTATAGCTTTTTGACTTGCTTGTTGAGCAATGATGAAGTTTACAGTATCAGCATCTGAACTCTGATCAAGGACAGAGGAACAAGCAATTTATATTTTTTTGAACTCTTCCTTGGAGCATTTACATTCTCCACAGTTTCTTGGACATTTTTACATTAGTTGTAAAATACATTCAATATATATGTTTGGTAGCTTTGTACCTTTTCACTTCAGCACCTGTGATTCTAATCTGGTCTGGGAACATAAAACATGATTTTCCGGTGCAGATAATTTCCACCAGGAAGGATGGGATATTTTCAGTCAACCACAAAGCTCCTGTGTGTCAATGCCTCTGGGAAGAAGACTTTGGATTGGATGGTATGCTGGGTGATGGGAGAGACTCAGTCTCCAGGATGTAGGATGCAGGTTGATTAAGTCCTCTGTATTTCTGTTTGTTTGGTATTAACTTACACATTTGAATTGTATTCAGAGGTATTTACGTTGATGTGGTACTGCAGACTCTGGATTCAAATTGAGAATATGCTGAAATGCATGATGATTTCTTTCCAGTCTGCTCAGTGAGATGCAGGCATGCAGTGGGGCATAAACAGAAGCCCAGGAGCCACAGCACAGAAAGGGCATAGACTCATTTTCCTTGGACCTAGATATCAACTTCTAGATCTGAACTGTTTTCCAGACCTCTAGACATTGAGTACAGCCATGCTGACATATCTATTTCCATTTGAGGCTACAGCCTCAATAGCCCCCTCTCTCCCGAGATTTACAAAAAGTACAGTTAACGTTCCAATTTCTGGAACATATAGGGAAGAAAGGGAAAAAACTAAGGCTGTTCTCTAAATCCTTCAGGTATTAATTTCCTCTGCCATGCATGAGCAAAATTGACAGATTTTTATATCCTAACTACACTGCCATGTTTTAGCCTGCCCACCCATTTCTTTTTCCTATAGCATGCTTTCTCAGCCATGAGAAATTGATTGCAGTCCTTTATTGGACATTGACTTTGAAATAGGTTTACGACTGCAAAGAAGCTGTCTGAAGCCTCTCAAAACTTACAGAAGATTCTGCTCTGAGTAAAACACCTTGATTCTGAGATGCAAATACAACTTTCTACAGTGATCAGTGCAGTTCATTTTGAAGTTATTTAATTAGTTGGATGAGCATAGTTTGCAATTTCTTACAAAACTGAATTTTCACGTTTACCAATGCAACCAACATGCTACAAATATAAAAATACTTCAGCATTTTTATTATATTCATTTATTGTACATACTCACTCCAAAATAACTGCATTCTTCTATTATCTGGACTTTAATTTATTTCTTTTTTTCACAGACAAGGAATAAAAGCTGCTGGAATATAATTATTAGAAAAAATAATTTTAACCGAGTAAAAAATGAGGAAAACTAAATAAATTTGCTTTTGTTTCATGATGAAAGCCCAGCTCCTTGAGATGAGTTAAGAAAGAAAAGAAGGATGCAACATTCTTATCTTGGATGTACTGACAGCTGTATAACCATCCATGAGAAAATTTCTGTAATGAAGATCCATTACTATGTTCAGCATCTGAGTGTAAGAATCTGTAAATTGGAGTACAAACCTCCCAAGGACCTTTCCTGTCTGAATTATCCTGCAATTTTTCATTGTAGTAATTAAGTAAGTTACAAAGAGCAGCATAAAGGAAATGTGATCATCTGACAGTTATGTTAGGGTGACTCACACCATGAATGCACGCAGTGATAAGTCCCTTTCCCACTGACGTCAGTGGGATTCCTGCTTCTAGGTTGATTTCCAATTGACTCTTACTCAGCATGAAAACGAGGAAATGAAAAATGTTGACTCCTGAAAAATGCAGAAATGGAAAAATATGTGGCAAAGCAGATTAAGCAGAGATAAAATATATTTAGTCCAAAACACCTTTATGGTCCTACAAAAACATTTTACATTATTACAAAATGAATTATTACTTCCCAAATTAAGGAATATACTTAAAACATTTACTTCAATTACCAATAGCTTTCTCTTAATTGAATAATGTCTTGTCTTTTTTGAGCTGTATCTCTGAATAATCAAAGATTCTACCTTTGGAAGAAACATTGAAATTCAGTAACAGAAATAGTGGGTTGATATGAAATATTCTGTCTGTATACTCCTGCTACATCTTTTTTCTACAAATGAAATTAAATCACTTTTTTTTTTTTTTTTTTACTCCTGTGAATATTGTTGAGTTTGGAGTGATTTTTAAGACCAGTTCAACTATAGTACTTCCAGGTTGTCCTTAGGTAGGTATGCTGCAATAGCTTTGAAGTTATTTTTCCCCTTGTTCTTGGTCTGAATATTGAAATCTTACGATGAGCTTTGAAATGTCGATATAAGCATTCGTGTACCAATACCCAAAGTCTTCCTTTTCCTTATATGGTTCATTAAAGCTTGAACAGCATAGAAGTTTTAAGAAATCAGATGGTTTTTTTCTCTCATGGACTTACATAGTCCATAAGCTCTGCATTCACTCTCTATGCAGAAAGTGCTGGAAGTGGTAACATTGCCAAATGTTCCTTTGAAATGACACATCATGTTCTACCCCAGAATGTGATCTATTTTGAGAGGAAATGAGGCTTCTATCCCTATTGCATGCCATTAACTGTCAATTGCCAGAGCCATCCTTTTGCCAATGTAGAAATAGTACTAAAATCAAGGCAGTCGCACACTCCAGCTCCTTCATGCCTGGGTATAAATATGTGGTCATCTGCAAGTGTCTCGTGGTATGTCCTAGGAAGTCTGTGCTCCCAACACCTGTAAGTAGTCAAATACCACTGTATAAAAGGATTACTTCTCAATAATGTATGTGTCATATTATTTATTATGCAGAAATTGGATTTTAATATGCCCTGAGATTTATGAATAGTTATTAAAGCAAGAATGTTGCTGGGGTGTTTTTATGACTGTAACACTCACTGTTCACATATTAAAGAAGATAACTACAATAAAAAGATACAATGAAGAATTTATTTCTCAAGGTGCAGCAGTTCATTGTGGTTTCCATTTCTACTCCCAGAAATACTTGAGGCTAACAAATGTTCCACTCCTGGCATTTGTGAAGATAGTCTACTTCAGAAAAAGTCAGCATGGTTTTTCAGCTTGTCTTATGCTCTGGCACAAAGAATACACTTTCCTACTGCAAGGATTTCCAGTTTTAGGAATAAAAGGAATGCTTGTGATCCTGACAGCATTATTATGTTTGCAACAGTGCATCTGTCTTAGAGAGATTAACAGCCTGTGAGTTCTGTAAAATGGGATTCATTGGGTCTTGTGATTACATACAAAATCTTTTGCCTTTCAAACTCTCTGGTAGAAGATTATAAATTTTTGTCACAGAAAGGCATTTCTGATTACATCAAGAGTCCTACAAATATAAAACGTAAGATGCATTTAGGATAAACTGCATCATCTTTCAGGAACACTGATGCTGGAAACTGCATAAGCTCTGCATTTGACAGGCCCGTCAATGTTTGAAAGTTGCTTTAACTGGTCTTACTTCAGAGGAATATTTAAGTATGAAACTGCACATCTGGACTGAGTCAGAACACCTGGAAGGTATTCCCAAACAGCTGAAGTAAATGAGAAGATTTTTTGATAGACAGTGTGCAAATGAAATCTGAACTATGACTTATCCATGTCACAAAAAATAAAAGTTTACCATAGTTTAACTATGATGACCAAGACAAAGCTTTTCCCTGCTTCAGTTCTTCTTTCTGGAAACATTTTTGTTCCTACTGGAAACTTTTTTGTCTAATTCTTTTCTTTTTACCTGGCACTCTTCTTCATGTTCAACCGTCCTACTTTTCTAAAGGATGGAAGTAGCGACCATCACTCCCCTACAAAAGCCACTCAAGATTTTCCTGTCCAGAATATTTGTGGCCATCTTGAGCCTACTGGGGTAGACTAATTTAATAAATGGTCTTTGGCTAAGAAACAACAACAAAGATAAAATAGATCTCTTTTCTGCATAACAATGCTATAAAAAGACTGAAAAATAAAGCAGCTGTACTTCAACCAGACTGAAGGTCAACTTTTCCTTTGCTGCTTGACTATTCTATCACTGAATGCAAACAGCAGTGTTGGATGCCTAAGCATTTTCCATAGAGAACATATGCATTTTTAAGTACATTTGAAAGAAACAGTATATTCTGGCTCAAAGAAAGCACAATACTGCCAGCATTCTTTTTTCCTCTCTAAGGCAAGTCATGTTACTGGAAGCACAGAAGTGTCAATTTAGCAAAGGTCACCATGGTATACATTTTGATGTCTTCAGAGATATTCTTGCTCACCACCAGTTAAGACACAAATGGTAGTCATCGTAAAAAGCCAAAAGATCAGTCTTAGCACAATGCAACAAACTTGAGAAAGACCCTGACCTGAAAAAGATTTCTGCTTTTTCACTTTATCCAAAAAATATGAATGTGCAAAGCCTATCAAAGTTAAATACATTTCAACCAAATGTTTGTTTTGGGCTTAAATTTCATTACTCATATTTATTACACTATTATTTACAATTTCTTTTAAACATTCCCAGCTAGTAAGGTATTTAATATCCTCCATCATTCTGTAACTAATTATTCCTTTTCCTGGAAATTTTCTTTTTTTCATTTGTTTCACTTTCCCCGATGTACATATGGTCAACATAGTCAAACCAGTTTCCTAAATTCTGCTAAGCATTCAGTGAAATGAGAATATTTAGGTATGTGCTCTTTCAAAATGTCAACTCTACTTTCTTTGGATACTGACATGGAAAGGTCATAGGCGGGAGTAAACATTACCCAGAATAAATAAAAATATAAATATAAATGAGCATCTATATACAATCTAGAAAATTTGTATTGGGTCTTCTAATCCATGTATCAACTGCAGCCAAAAGCATTTTTACCTTCATCACTTCTGAAAACTTTGTTTCAATTACTCTTCAGAGTATCACAACTGCAGGCATTCCCCAGTTTCCCAAGCTCTCCAAGGTATAAATCTCCTTATAGTAAGAAAATACCGTGATATTTAAATTGATCTTTCCTATTGCAGTGTATCTCATCCACTGGGCAAATTTGTGCATGCAAATAAACTTTTCAGAAATTTTGTATTTATAAAATTGTTATTAAATTCTTCTTCCTCTCCTTAATCTTCCACCCCTTGCAGGTCAAGTTTTCTAGATATTCTTCCATTTTTTTGTCTACACGGTTTCTAGTTGGTCTACACTAATGCGTACTGAAAAAGACTGGCTCAAATTTAGACATAGCTGAGGCCTTACTAATGGTGATAAAGCAGAAGCTTTTTCATGCCTCTTGAAAGTTATGTTATAAAATATCCTAGAACATTTTTATCTGGCATAGTTCATTCATGTTCAGATCGAGATCTATTCCAGCTGTCAAATTTCCTGAAGAACAGCTACTTAAATAATTGTTCCCCTGTCATATTAGTATTTTTTTGCCTAAGTTATTGCCTTGCACTTTTCATAGAGAATTTCATCCCTAATAAATCTCATTCTGTTATTTTAGACTCCTCATTTTGGCTTTCCTTTTTAAGGGCATATGTGAGACTAAAACAAGTATGACTCTGAGTTATTAATGAAAGAGTGACTTCTATAATTGGCTGAAATATTTATTACTAAGTCTTAGAGTTTCAGACATTAATTAGATTTTAGCTTATCCAAAAGAGACAGAATAATAACTTGCCTAAATTTATGTCTTTTGCCTATCGTAAAGAGCAGTACTCTCAGGGTTAAATTTTGCCCTTCTAACCCTTGCTTCTGATTACTCTATAATAAAATACTGCTTAGAGCTCTCTGAATGGTTACACTTAAGTACTGTTTATAATATTAATCTAGGCCAAACTTTTGTTAAGTAGAATCTCTCATCTTGGGGCCTTGGCATCAGGACTTCTGACTTCCACTAACTGGGGTTTTTTTTGGCTTTTAACTGAGAGAAAGATGACAGATGGAGAAAATCACTAGAAATTAACAGCAAGACAAAAATTGGCCTTTTCCCCAAAAATATTTAATTTCAGACACATTTGAATGTTTAGCTAAAAAAAAAAAATTAAAAAAAAAAAGTGAGGAAGCACCCTTCTTTGCATAATTTTAATAAAATATTTTGATACTTCACCAGTTCATTCCCAATTTTTCCAAGATTACCCCATTTTTCCATTATGGGAAATACCCAGATAAAACCCTCTTGTAAAAGAGAAGCCTGCTTCTTTGAACTAAACTTTTCCACCAGTCTGAATGTTACTTCTTTTGTGGTAGGAGAGTGTTCACCTTTAGGAGCTCTTGAAGATCAGTGACTCTCAATTCCCTCAGCTGCCAGAAGAGGCTGGAACAATTTTTTGTCAGCAAACTATACCCTGGAGGTGTGATAAGAGCTCAAATTCTCGGCTTTCAACCACTGTTTTCTTCTTGTTTGCACTTTTGCTTGAGTAATCATTGAGATACAAAGCTCACAGTGGAATGAGGACAGCTAATGCACCAGAGTTGGAATAAGCATGGAAATCATCAGGGCCAGGTCCAATTTTGAATGATAGCACCATACATCTTGCTAGTAGGGGGGGTTTTATGGCACCATTATGATGAAGAGTTGCAGTTAATTTTCCCCACACATCTGAGCATGTCCAACACATTTGAACTATTTAGTTCAAGCACCTTCCTCAGAAAAGGATGGAGAGAGGACTGTAAGCTGATCTGAATCCCAACATGACCAAGATCATGTAGAAGAAAAGTTAGGATGATCAAGGAATACCTTAGCCTTGTGAACAAGTTCTTATAAGTTCAGTTGTGGAGCTGCTCTTATTTTATTATATCTGGAAAAAGAAATTTGAGGGAATTATTAGGGATGGAAACCTTAAATAAGGCTAAATTTCACAGATAACAAGATCCATTTCAAAAAGTTGGTCCTCTTCCCATAGTATCTATGACCATAGTATCTATGATTTTTTTGCTGAATCTCAGGAAATTGTGTTAGACTTTACCAAAATGTCCATAAGAAAATATATATTTTCCCCTGCTTTTTTTTTTTTTTTAAGTACACACACAGAACATGTATTCAAGAATTGTAACAAAAATATTTAATTGTGCCTTATTTTAACTCAGGGTCCTCAACTGTACATTAAGCCTATTATATACCTGTGCCATGTTTTGGCTGCAGAAGGAAATATAATCCTTCCAGTTACTTGTTGTGGGAAAAAAAATTTGTTTTTTCCTAACCCTTTTTAATGTTTAACTGTTCTAGTTATTTTTAATAAAATTTTGTCCATTTTTACAATCTTGGAAGAATAATGTTGACCTTCTTATGAAAATGCATATTTGCCTGCTGCCTAGATTAGAAGTATTACAGTTATATTTTATAAAGATATATTTACACATTCAAAGCCGGATGGAATAGCTTTTAATAAACTAGAATAGTATGTTAGTAGCCTTCTTTTTTATTTTGTTTAACTACAGAAAGAAGCAAAAATGTCTTGAAAAACTGTATTTATTTACTTCCAAATTAGTAACTTCTTTCAGAATAGTATGGAGTATAGTACATAACTCCACTTTTAGAAGAGAGTAATATTAGTGATTTATTTCTGTCATACTCACATTTTCACATAATTTATGTGAGCTACAAAATGAAGCATTTTTCAGTATGTAATGTTCTATGGCCTTTGAGTTTTGATATGGATCCCTGCTCCAGTTTTTTTCCTAGGTCATAATCTCTATTTAAAGGCTAGACATTGGTGAAATGAGTGTTGTGAAACGAGAAAAACTGCAAGTTACTTGCTCCTAGAGTCCAATGGAACTCAAAATTTTAAAGGTTTTCATCTGAACTTATGTTGATCAAGCTTGTATTTCTTTGTTCTGATTTTATTATTTATTATTTGTTCACAAAATAAACATGCCTATATAGCCCTCCAAGTCAACCTAGAATTAATCTAACATACATGATATTCCCTTTGCTGTCAAATACTTAAGATTCTTGTGCATACTATAACAAAGACAAATCAGTCACAAACAGACAGTTTTGCTTCCAGATTGTTACAATGACCAGCAAAAGGAACTGCAAAACCACATGACCATAAGGCAACTCCAACTAAAGCTGGTCTCTGTGTTGTGTGTTTATGTGTAATTCATCACAAATGGGACACAGTGGCTATAGCAGCAACAACCCTGACCTAGCTAGACTGAACCACACACAAAACCTCACTTCCCCTGTTCCTAGCAGAATCCAATGTCTCATGTTCTCCGGAATGAAAGAAATCAATAAAGGGGTCTCATCTGCAGCTGCAAGAGCATTCTTTTCACCAAATAATGAGCAAAAGCATAGCAGATTCTCTTTCCAAAAGGAACATATTTGCCTTTTCTGGAAAATATTCTGTGAGATTCATAATGTGATCTTTATTTTTGTATGAAAGACCAATCTGCTGAACAAATGTGTTCTGCTTATTTGACCAAAAATTAACTGAGATCCTAAAGAAGAAATAGCAGAAACAAAATTGCAGTTTTAGGGAAAGAGTAGGAGGAAGAGACTTCCCTTTTTTCCCTCTTTAGCTCTGGTGTGAGGAAAAATATCAGCTGCTAAGTGCTGAACTGCAGAAAATATGTTAGCAAAGAACTTGGGAGTGTTCTGAGGAGGTTTTTAGTATGTCCACATGATGTTGTCTCCATCACTAGAACAAGCTTTTAAAAGTAGAAACATATCAAAGGGAAAACTACAAGTACAGCTGATGCTGCCTATGCCTATTGAAGAGCCAAGATGAAATTTCATATGATTTATTTATCTCCAGCTATCAGGTGCTGCAAATTTCTAACATTTGGACAGATATTTCCACCATGGCATGTATGTTAGAGGGCATTCCATGTGCATGTGGTTTTGCAGCATAACTCTCTTTCTCACATCTATTTCAATATAACCTCTTGTTCATGTACGCAAAACATTCTCCTAGGTGCTGGCTAAATGGGAATTGTTCATAATCACACAGGAGGGGGAACAAAATGAGAGAACAAAATATAAAATATAAAATTCTGATTTTCAGTCCAAGGACATGTCAAAGTTGGACCAGCTACTGGGAGTGCTAATAAACTGGAGATGAAATTCCTGTAAACAATATATGTACTTCCTATATGTTTCAAGTCCTATGAAGGAAAGTTAGTAATGCAGGTCTTTCCATTCAGTACAAGACCTTTTGAGAATTCCTCTTCTATATGGCCAATTTAATATGCTTTTACTCATTAAAATGTTGGAAATTTCTATTGCTTGCCAGAAAAAACTTTTGGAGAAGGTACTGGAAATTAGTTTGGAAGGTATTTTGTGGCCTGGAAATAACTACAGATGCAAATTGCCAGGTATATATATATATATATACACACACACACATATATATATATATATATATATATATATATATAAAATAGGAAGAAAAGACCTACCTCCAAACTATACAGGATTCATTAATAACAGAACAGTTGTTTGAGGAGATTATTTACATTTTTCTTTAGGCATCTAGAAGACTGAAGCCCAGATAAGGAGATGGGGCTCCATCTGTGGTCAACATAATGAAATATACCTCTTCAAAGATGATTGCTAGAGTCAGTTACAGTCCAACTTTGCTGCTCTGATTTGTCCTCTTCAGACACTATTCTTTCTTCACTGACAATGGAGACAGATACTTTTGGGTATCTAGCAGTTTCTTCCTCACCTCTGTTGGACTGAAGCAAAGAGCAGTTTTGTCCTGAACAGAACATCCGCTCTGTGATGGCCATGAGATAGCTTACAGCAATGTCTCCATCAGACATAAATAGACCACCTGGTATCTGTATCCCTTTGTTTCTTGTCCTCCAAGGCTGTGGCACTCACCATAGGTAGACACCCTGCAGAGAAACTAGGGAAGACTCAAACATATCCCATATTTGGCTTTTTCTCTAAAAATTTGAATATTTAAAACCAGATCTACTTGATAGTGTTTCCAGATGTTTTCTGATTCATATTATTACCACTTCTTTTTGAAATTTAATATTATTCCCTAGAGAAATTGCAGAAAACAAATGTTTAAAAACCCAACTGCATGTTAAGTAGACTGATGAAGAGCAATTCTGGTGGTGGAAGCAAGTAAAGAATGATTTCCAGTTGGGGGAGGAAAAAAGTATTGTTAAGAAGGCCCAACAAGATATATTGCCACAGGTAGTGGATAGTGACTGTACCACACAAGGCCTGACTACTCATGTCAAGGTCCTATTTGAGGTTTGCATTTAGAAATGTAGCTCTAGATTTCATTACAGAGCAGTGAAATTATCATACAGTTACCTGTAATACTACTTTAACACAGGTCTAAAAAACATGTTCTTTAATCTCTTAAAAGTATGATCTGAAAATTGCATAACACTTGTAGGAAGGGACATAGATATAACCCTTGTGTGCCTCATTTTTGTTAAGAGAATCATCAACCATCTTGATGCATTGTGCTGATGGCTGCCCAGACTGACATGGAATTTGGACTTTAAATCACTAAAGTAGAAAAAAGGAGATCACATTTTCTAAAGATTATATCTCTCATTTCAAAAAGTTAAACAACAGTATTACAGTTTGATCCCACAGATCCTTCTGTCCCTAATTTTTCTTCCTGACCCATATTCTGACCTGTTTAAGCTTTGGTTTAATATCTCAATGAATTCCTCAGGGACTTCCTAAAATAAAAGAGCATTTAGAAGCAATAAGCAATAAAAGTGATAAAGATGACAAAATATGACCCAGTAGATTGCAAAACTACTCTGTAATGGAAACAACTGTTTTTTCTGAGTAAAATGTGAGGGAATAAAGCTATTGCTAGAAATCCTTTTTCTCTGTAGTTTCTCATGAAAGAAAATTTATCATACTAGGGAAAACTAAAACTGTAAGCACTAAATATGAACTCAAGGTTATTTCCTACAACTTACTAAATCTGGAGGTTTTAGTATATTAATATGACATCTTGGTTAATTTTGTCTATCCCTGAGTTAAAGAAAGGAAAAAAAGTGGTTGAAACATTGCAAGGCAATCTTTATCTGGAACCAAAATTGGTTACATAGCAGAGAAAAAATGTGTAGACACCAGAGGTCAGTGAAACCTATCTTGTCAGCAGGGACTGCATTGAAGAGTAGGACAAAGGTGCAACTTCAACCAGCATCTGAAATTCATTAGATTTCCAAATGTAAATTCCAACGCACATAGGGAATTTGAGCTCTGAGTCTCTATGATATTCTGTACTTATAGCACACCCCCCAAGTCATCTATTATTCTTGAATCCGTTCTTTGCTTTATTTTGACTTTTTGTCTGAACTAAATATGTGTTACATAGGAATTAACAACATATTCTCTAATCAAACTGTAAAGAAACATGTTGCATCTTAGCTGAAACCTGCAAACACCATTAAAAGCAGATAATGAAACACAGGATGTACATTTTTCTTGCTTAGTATAGGAGGTGATATACAAATTTTGTAGTGTTCTTTTTCACACAGTTGTATTTCCCCAAGAATTATACCCCATCTGGTTGAAAGTGACCACAAAACAGATCAAAGTCACAGAGAGATCACAACTGGAATGTCAGTCTGGCTCAGAACAGCAAGGAATAGCTTTTCTGAAGTATTATGAAAAGTTCTTAATGCCCTGTTCTTTCTTTCCCAGCTGTCATCCCCCTTTTTACTGGATTTTCCCCCCTCTATTTCTTTCCTACTCTTCTTTTTACAAGTTTCCATATGGGAAAAGCAAATCAAAGAGCTCTTAATTTGAATCTAGCTTTAAAAGCTCCAAAGCATAACTGAATCCGAGATCAGATACAGTTAATAAACCCCAGCTCTAACAGGAGTCATCTATGATAGTCCTCATTTAAGTTCCTCCATGATTTTCTGCTCTAGGAATACAGCTGTCATCTTTCATCTTCCCTTTTTATCTAGACTCTTCTTCTACTTATCTTTGATGATACAAATCACTGTAGCTCCAATAAAACCAACTCAGTGGTACTAATTTAGAGCAGCTGCAATATTTTTCTGTCCTCTGCTCCAAACATTATTGGAAACAAGAATCTTTAGGTTACCACTTGTGGTAAATGTGCTCAGACATTTGCTCTGCATTAATTTTGGCAAATCGATCTTATTTTTCATTTGAGATTGCTTATAACTTTCTATAGTTCAAAGATAAACCTTTCCTCTACTGCTTTTCTCTGATGAACATTTTATTTTGGAACATCCTGTTATTCTATAATGCAACTTCTTCCTTTGGGAGGAACCAGGCCTCTGTAATAACTATTATGACCTAACTTCCATTTGTCATGCTTGTGTCCACCGCTAAGCTTTTTTTCTCTGTTTGCCTTTAGTTAGAAGCATTTAATTTATTTTCCAGTTTTGTCAAAAAATAATCATGAGTTTCTGTGTTTTTCCTTTCTTTAACTCTGAATACTTTTATGTAGTCTATATGATTGAAATATTAGAAGCATTTACTCTAAACAAATATGGCCATCTCTCTCCGTGTTAAAATAGAATTATTTTCTGCTCTCTTCAGCAGAAACAATTAATTCTTCTTAATTCGTTGCATTTTCTTTATCATTCTTGATATTATGTTAGGCTAGAGCAGTGGACTTATGGGAACCCCACGAAGCTCAACAAGGCCAAAGTCAAGGTCCTGAACATTGGACAGGGCTGTCCCAAACACATACAAAATCTGGGCAGAGAATAGACTCAGGGCAGCCCTAAGGTGAAGGACTTGTGGCATTTGCTCTATGAGCAGCTCAACATGACCCAGCAATGTGCACAGAAAGCCAAACAAGTCCTGGGATGCAGTGTGGCCAACAGGGCAAGGGAGGTGATTCTCCCCTTCTGCTTCACTCTCATGAGCACCTGCAGTGCTGCATCCTACTCTGGGACCCCAACAAAAGAAGGATTTGGACTTCATGGAGCTGGTCCAGTGGAGGTCCACAAAGGTGATTAAGAGGCTGGAGTGGCTCTCCGATGAACACAGGCTGAGAGGTTTGGTGTTGTTGAGATGAGAAGATTCCACTGAGACCTCACTGCAGCTTTCCAGTAGGTGAAGGGGCCCAAGGAAAGAGCTGGAGAGGGACATTTTCAAGGGCACGTAATGATATGAGAAGAATTGATGACTTCTAACTAAAAGTGGGTAGTTTTAGATTACATATTAAGAAGAATTCCTTTACTGTGAGGGTGGTGAGGCATTGGAAGAGTTTGGCCAGAGAAGCTGTGGATGTACCATCCCTGGAAGTGTTTAAGGCAAGGCTGAGAGGGGACCTGAGCAACCTGCTTTATTGGGAGGTTTTCTTGCCCATGGTAGAGGGGTTGAAATTAGACAATCTTTAAAGGTCCTTTCCAATCTGAAGATTTCTGTGATTCTTTTTTCTCACTGTCCCATGTTCAAGCAGGCAGACTAGGTTGGATATCTGCTGTTTTCCTCAATGATAACAGTCTTACTCTTGTTATTGGTAAAATGAAACAAAGTCTATATGAGAAGCTATGAATTTATTACAAGTATAACTAATTCTACAGTCATATAATCAAAATTCTTAATCAATCTGAAAAGTCTTTTAATAAAGTAGTTTAAATTGCTGCCCAAAAACCATCCCACAATCTAGTCTTTTCTCATGAAATTATATTCAACCTGCCAGCATGCCTCTGGGCCTTAAGCTTGACAATTCCTTGACAAATTCTTGAAAAAATAAAAAAGCTACAAAGGTCTGGTGCTCATATAAAGTATCAGCATCTCAGACCTCACCAGAAGGAGCATGATGGTTTGAGGGTTTCTTTCTCCTCAGGAGATGAATGATGTCCATAGCGATCCTTTTTTCCTCCTTTCTCTTGGGTTCACTCCTGTTTATTTTCTTGTTTTTAAGACATCCTGCTCACATGTTCTTTCTTTTTATTGGATCTCAAGCAGATAGTGCTTGTGTTCTCATTATTTCTACCATCTGTACCTCTTTTCCAACTCCCAAGTTTGCATTCCTGCCTATAGATGGATAAGTCTGATTTGTGCTACTAGTCTGAGAGATCTGCTACCATCTTGAGCCTGTGCTCTTCTGCACTGCATTTTATGCTAGTTAGATACAGTTCATTTTATGCAGAATAACTACTTGTTATACTATTATTATACTATTTATTATAAACTGAATCTGAACAACAACAACCTTAGACAATGGTTGACTGACAACTAGAGAGTTGCTGCCCCAATTGAAACAAGACAACATCATGTCAGCCCAAGAAAAGCCTACGTAAATTCAGAAACTTGTGTTGTTAGGCTAGTACAAAAGCAGGAGGAAGGACACAAAATTTTGATTTCTAACAAAAAAAAAACCAAAAAAACAAAAAAAAAAAACAAAAAAAAAAAACCAACCAACCAACCAACCAAACAAACAAAAACCAACACAAAACCCCCCCACCTTGCTTAAAATAAATAAGATATGCAGCAATTTTCTGAAATTATAGGCAAAAATTTATACTTCTACAGTGATAGCACAACCTAATAAAAGGCAGCCATAGACAAAAATTAAATAAATGCTGCTTCTTTGCATCATCATTGTACAGGAACATCTGCTCAGACTGTGTTTCCCTTGAGGAGTAAAGCTACATGTGCAAAAGCTTCTTTGTGATAGAGTGCATTAGAAAATGGAAAAAAACCCCAGTACTTTCCCCTTATAAAACCAGAATTTAGTCATTCTAAGATGCCAGGAAAATGGCTCATGAAACCAGAAAACCTTGCAAAGGGTACTAAGGACTTGAATAGCTCCAGTGTGTTTGGTACATTGGCAACAAAAGGCCGTTTCCACCAGAATGTCTGATGATCACCACACTTCTTAAGAAATATGGGCCACTTGAAGCCACATTAAAGCAGGTTTGAATTCCAGTGGAGACCTTTAAGCAGCAGAGAACAAATGAAACAATAATAAATTATTATCTTATGTGAAAGGGCAGGAAGTATGGGTGAAGGGAACTGCTTTCTTTTCTGCTGTAATACCCACAAATCAATTTCCTGGCACTGTTCAATGAAGACCCATAATTACACTCCTCAGAAATGGTTGTCCTGGTCCACAACCAATTACCACACTCATCCCAAGTGAGATTTATATTCTTTGCTGGCAACTCTTTCTACACTCAGAACAATGAGGCAGAAAGTTCTGGAAGTTCTGCACAATACCAAATCCACCTCTGCAACATATCCATATCTTCCATTGATGACCGAAAGTTACCCAGAAATTACAAATAACCTTAAAATAAAAACGCTGTGTTAAAGGAAATCCTCTTCACATTGTCAGAAATCCATTAAGGGAGTCAATCTAAGCTTAGCTGCTGAAGCAGTGAATCTTACTAAATCATCCTCACTGTTTCTCAGTTACTCCAGGGCTATTAGCAGCAAAATGAAGGTCTAATTTCAATGCCCCTTTGGCTGCTTTAGCATTCTTGATCTGAAACTTATGTAGAGTCTATACTAAAACAAAGGCAAACCAGACACTGGGACTAGATTTTATGTTTATATTACTATACAGAAGGAGGTTTGGTTTCAACTTCAAGAAAACAGCTACCTTATTATGGATAACATTTTCACATATTGGCTGAAATGAGTTTGAGTGTCTGGTATATTAAACCTAGCAGAAACCTAGCAGTAACCCACAGAAGACAGGGTGGAAAAATAATTTCTGACTGATATTTCTGTAGTGATACTGCCACGGGACTGAAAAAGTGGTAAGCAAAAGGGGTCAAATACCTCCGGGTTTCAAATGTTACTGCTGTCTAGGAAAAAAGGTAAAAGCTCCAAGGTGAGGGAGCAGAGGGAAAACAGCAGCAGATGGAAGGAAGATGATGTTACTCCACTTATTCTGAGTCAGTCTGGTAATTTTCAGTTTGATTCAGAGACTCTGTAAATAGTATATATGCAACTTGAAAGTGAAAAGGAATTTTTAGTTGATTATCACACACAAAGAAAAATTTAGTAACTTTAACAAGGTGATGCAAAGCTCCCAAACCAACCACAAGCAGAGCCTCTTGGTTTTTCCACTAGTATTGTATCTTTTCAAGTTGGTATTTCTCCTCTAATCTTTGCCTGGAATCCTGGGCTGGCAAACGGGAAAGGTTGCAGTAGTACTTATAGAGACACTAAGGAGAGATAAAGGTGTAGGAACAGAATGTATATTAGGCCACTAATATGTTTTGCCAGGTCTAAGTGGATTCAGTGAGAATTTGAAAACATCATGCTCAAAAGCAAATTAAAACAGAAAAAAAGTAAATAAAAAAGTTAATAATCTGGTTCTGCTAAGAAGTCACATTAAGTGTTTCATGTTGCACTAAGTAGGTTGCAAACAAGCTGTTCACAATAGGATTTATTTCAGTTGTAGCATTTCACAAGTATTGCAAACTTACATATTTTGCGTATCTTCTTCATTAAAGATATAAATGATAAAGTTCATCACAATAATCTCAGGTCAGCATATATACACTTTAAACACTACAATTTTAAAATGTTTGGTACAGCAGGCAGGAAGTATTCTTGTTAATTTATTTAGAAAATTCTGACTGCACTGATTGTGACTTGGGTGTTGCCTATCAGATAACAAACCTGATTATCTACACCTTGAGAATAGTTTGACTGATGTGTTTCTTCTTCTCAGACTCAAGTAGATAGATGTTTGAGAGAGCCATGTTCTCTTTTTTCCTTTTCTTTTTTCAAAATTATTTGCAAGAAACACCTTAACACATTACATTTTATTTGTAAGATGTTTATCTGTACATTTATGCTTCCAGGTTTGACGGGGGTGCCTTAGATTTGGATTGATTTAGGTAGCTGTTTGCTGTTATCTGAAGCTCTCTGCTGTATGACACACTTCCTAATTAACAGAAAGATTTTGAAGGATGGGTGATCTAGAGATTCATGTAAGGCTCTAATTTCTTATGAAAAGGAAGGAGAGGAATTTTACATTCTGTGAAAATCTCTTTTATAAGAGTCAAAACTAGTATTTGAATTTTTTATTATCTCTCACATGGGAAAGAAATAATCTGTTATCATGGGTATCCTACAATGGAAAACACCTAGACATACTGATTGAAGAACCATGATATCCATGAATCTGTAACCTTGCTAAGCATTTAACTTTATGTTGCCAAATTCCGTGAAGCCCATGTACCTGTAGGGAAATTCAGTTTCTTTTGTAGAGCCATAAGTAGCTTTTCCTCTGTCTTATTTTATTGTGCAGTACCTTAAACCTCTTTGAAATCAATACCTTCCATTTTGGCATACAGCTTTGCTCACTACTGTCTATCTTTCTCAATCATCTCATTTACCAAAAAAGGAGAGAAATATGACTTCCCTCCAGTTCTTCCCAACAGCATTTTGAAATAGAAAAAGAATAAGTAGTTCACAAGAAAATTGTTCTCATTCCGGTAGAATCACACGTAAATTGCGGAAAATGCTGTGGTCATTGCAATGATTTTAATTAGAGAAAGATGCTCTCTAAAAATACCTTTAAACAGTGCTTCATTCTTTATTTGCTGAACAAAGCCAAATTTTTCCTTACCAAGTCCCAGACCCACAGAATTAAGTCCATATTAGTTCTGTTTATAAATCATTACTCACAACGATTTTCAACCAGTAACCCTCCTGATATTGAGAGGCAGAAACATGTGCAAATTAGTCTGCTCCAGATACCACTGCTATTAGCTCAACAGCTTCTGACTACTGAATATGCAATTTCATTGCAAAATTTGGAGTGCTTTGTATTGAAAAATAATCAAGGATCATGAATACGTATTTTTTCTGATTGTGTTGAAATTCTGTGTCAGAATTAGCATCTGTTCTTTTCTGAGTAACTTTCCCTCTCTTCCCACATTGCAAAATAAAACAGTACTTTTTTAGTAGTCTTTAAAATTACAGAAGTGTTGATGGAGTGGTCATAAAATTTAAGCTTACACTACTTCCCAGATAAATTCAAGATTTTTTTCCAGTGATAATTCAGAAATATCACAAATTTATAATTATACAGTAACATTTCCACGATGTTAATGAACCCGTTGTAATTTCTACACTGTTTCTAGCTCAATGTTGCACAACAGTTTGCTTTACTCCTTAAAGCAT
Source organism: Cettia cetti (assembly GCA_013401135.1). Lineage (NCBI taxonomy): Eukaryota > Metazoa > Chordata > Aves > Passeriformes > Sylviidae > Cettia > Cettia cetti. The sequence continues at coordinate 73,528 of VZUI01097051.1, forward strand.
TATGTTGCTTGCCTTCAGTCTTGCTTGCTGTGAGCTTTATTATCCTCTCTAGGATATCACTAGGAAAGGTTTGGCCCTGGTAAGTTGAAAAAGCTGTTAAAATCATGACCAATTCCCGTATCACCTGCTGTAATCCTGCTTTCCATTTACTCTGATTCCTGCTGCTGCTATTTCCTGTCTTGTTGGATAAGACAGGTATTCTTAGCTGAGAAGGCAGTGCTGTTGAGAAGTTCACAACCTTGAGGGATGGGAAGAGGACATTCCTTCCTGCCAGCTTCTCACCACAGCCCTTACCTTTTGTCAATGTCATGATTATCAACCACATTTAATAATTAGTACTAAAAAAGAGAATGTCTGGCTTTCTATTCCTGATTTGCACAATAAATAAAAGCACACACACAGCTTGTAGGGATCTTTTTGGAATGTGAGCTGTTTGCATTACTGTACTCATTCCATACAGTAAAACTCAAACAATATTAATTAATTTTAATTCTAGAAACCTGAAAACACTATTAGGACTGTAAATAGTGTTCTTTCACATGGATGGTAGGTGATGTGACTCCTACCCAGATGCTGTGTCCAAGGCAGGGAGTACTACCAAGTGAGGGGAACAGTCTGGGGCTTAGAATACCTTTATTCAAATTTCTGCAGCCAACACATTTCAGGATGTTTATTTTTATTGTAAGTATGATATTACTTCTTTTTTCTACCACCATGGCAGTTCTCAGATAATCAATATAGAATCACAGAATGGCTTAGTTTTGAAGGTACCTTAAAGTTCATCTCATTCCAACATTCCTCTACCATGGGCAGGGACACCTTCCACTAGATCAGGTTGCTCCAGGCCCCATCCAACCTGACCTTATATACATATTTTGCACATAGTTTTAGTAGAGCCTTGGATAAAAATGGAGAATGGGGCATCCACAACTTCTCTGGCAACCTGTTCCAGTGTCTCACCACCCTCACAGTAATGAATTTCTTCCTAATATCTAATCTCAACCTACTCTCTAGTTTGAAGCCATTTCTATCATTATGTGATTTCTATCATAATAAGTATGAAGGTGCTTAGAATCATTTAAGTAGAATTCTCTAGGTGCTATTGTATTCTGTTAGTACTATGTAGTCACGTGTTGCTGCTACAATCATTTCTTCATCTCTGATTCCAAGTATGGTAGCTGAAAAGGGCATATTTCTCATATAAATCATTTCTGTTACTCACAAGGCCTCTTGAATCTGTGTATTTAAATAGTTCAAATAGGGGAAACAGTGATGTTTTGACATTTTAGTTTTTTGAATATGCTTTGGTAATAACTAGTAGCAGAAAGCTTCCTGTGTTAGGCAATAAAACAAAGAATTTTTTTCCATAAGCGGAATGTCATGTATTATCAAACTGAGTCCTCTCTGTTTCTAATAGTTTTCCCATGTGTTTATTTAAAGGGCCTTACTGAATCACAGCTCAAATATTTTGATCCCAATTTATTTTGGGCCTTTTATTAGATTTGGGTGAGTTGTCAATTTGTATAATTGTTATTTATTACTCTACTGTGCCAGTGGTATGTATGTGGAAGAGAATATTAAATCTTTTAATTGTTTAGATGACATTTACTAGAATATTCATCACAATTTAGTTAATAGAGACTAGAGAGGTTATGGTATTTTGTTAATGAAAACATGGAATAAATCTCTCAGAAACAGAACTTTGACATTTATTTTTATTCTTTGTTTATATTCCATAATTTAACTCTGTAATTTTGCATATTCAGATATGCTCTTCATATATTATAAAATAGTTGCCTTAAAATCTATATTCAAGTTACATTTTACACAAATATAACGTAAGTTGTACTCTTTAGGAAGAGTTTACTTGTTTTCCATGCAAACAGTGTTATACAACAGGCTCAGGACTTATGTCCCAGATTTTGATGTTTTATAATGGAGACATGTTTTTCAAAATTCTGTGGGATCTGTGTGTTTTCTAATAAATCCTTAGGAATCTTCAACTCAAATCAGAAAAGTGGTGCTTTTTTTTTTTTTTTTTAATACAGTTAAGAGTTCCTTTCTATTAAAGTTTCTAATCATATTTAGTTCTTGTTGACCACTACAGTATCACTCCAATTCCATAATATATTTGGAAGGATTATCTCCTAGTTTGGAAACAGTGTGGACACATGTTTTGGAGACTGGTCCCTTGACAGCTTATATACATATTTTGCACATAGTTTTAGTAGAGCCTTGGATAAAAATGGAGAAAACCTTCAGAAAATACATAAACAATTACAAAGCTTGTAGGCATCCTTGAAAAACTGCTACATCTAAGTGATTTTTCCAACTTAATGAAGTTAAATTGGAAATGGAAGTGAAATTAAACAACAAATAGTGTGACACATATTAAGACAGAACAACATAGACACCGTAATTCTCTGTCCTGCTTAAAGGAATTACATGTCCCAGCCATATCCTATCTTGTGAATTGTCTTCAAAGGTCACCACTCTTTTTCAGTTTATTTGAAATCTTTTTTATTAGGGTGTCTTTCCCCTCTGTTTCTGATACAAGTATTCAGTTTGTCAGGAAAAAACATAAATTAGTATCAGACAGAATATTCATGAGGGCTAATGTCTTTCCCAGCTTCTTTAGGCAAAAAGACAGACAGGCAGATTATCCTTTAGAGAATGACTCAAAAAAAAATGAGTGTAATTTAGATTTGTATTTAAAAATAGCCATTGTGAATAAACCTTCTTTATTCACCCCTACTGCTTCTGAAATAACATTGAATTTAAGATTCCTTTAGATGAACTTTAAAGACTCCTTCCAACCCAAACCATTCCATGGGTCTATGAAAAAATTAAAACACTAAAATAAAGGAACCAATCAGTAGCCCAAAAGAGGCATATTGAACTATGTACTTAAATAGTAATGTTAGCATGGATGTAAGTAGGAAATAAACAGGCACAACAAAGTAATTTCTCATAAAATAAGAATTTAGTTTTAACTGTGATTTCCCCCTTTAAAGAAATCAGGCCTGACCATTCTTTGTAGGATTCATCAGCTCTGAAACTTCAGTCAGATTGATATGCTGTATTATTAGTTTTCTGTAAACTCCGTGGACTCATGGAGCTAAATCCTTACTCTTTCTTCAGTTTACAGCAATACATCTGCTTATTGTTATGTTACATACTGTTTCAATAGTTACAATAATTAAGCCAATATGTTTAGAAAATAATTGAATTTCCTCATTAATATGAAAAACTAATAAACATTTTTTCAATAGTTAAGGTTTTACAAAGAGATAAATTTATGAAATTCAACAAATAAATCTGCAAAAAGAAAGAACTCTGGATTAACCAACAATTTGTACTTCAATAATCGTAAGATTTTTTTTATTATAGTATCCTTAGATCATGAGAGGATTACACATCTTCATTTTCTTTTCTTTCAATTTCCCACGAGCATTGAACATGGCAATTTTTCCCATTGGCAGTCATGTTACATTGTAAAAGTGCTAACTGGTGTTTGTAGGATAAAAATAAGTCTTTGATCATTTACTTTGACTTCTCACTGACTTTCACCTACTTTCTTTTCATACAACTCAAACTTGTACTTCATGAAGCCACCTGTCCATACCAGTAATCTTGTTAGTAGAGGCATAACCAGATAACTGGAGATAATGCTCAGTAGATACTAAAGCTGACTACCTTGTGTTACTTTTGTTGAGTTTTGAGGATGTGTATTTGACCCTTCCCAATGCCTTTGGGATGAGTCCTGTTCAAGCTTGCAATGTTGCCCATTGTTGCACTGGGAGAACCAAGTACCTGTAAGGAAGCACTTTAGCTCAGCAATTAGACTAATAGAACCTCCTGAAATAAGAAAAATTATAATTGGTAGTGGATTTCTCTTAATTGTCCCCATCAGGTTTCCTGTGTTTCCTTCTGGTACACTCAGCATCACCCACTACCCTGGACTGGGACACAACAGTGCAATGGATATTCATTTTAACCTGATCCTCCTAGCTGCAGAGAAAATGCAGCCTACGTCTGTCATGGCTCAGGTCCTGATGCACCGGGATGAGGTTATAACTTTGTTAGAGAGGTTATCACAAAGATGTTTCAGAGAGAGAAGTTAGCTCTAGAGAGGTGCTTACTGGAAGCCATGGCAGGCAGTAATCAGCTAGCAGAACGGAAGTTATAAGTAGGAACTAAGTCTTGGAACAGGGTAATGCTGTCACAGTCAAAAGAACTTTATGGAGTACTTGCAAAACACCACAGGCACAAAGCACCAGGGCACAGACCAAAGACAAAAGGAAAAATGGTGCAGTACTTAAGAAAGTTGGCCAAACTCAGCATAGACAGATATGTCATCAGGGAATAAAATATTAAAAATAACCTCTGTATATTTCCCTATTTTTTATTAGGAATTCATAATACAGTTTTTAAAAGCTATTTTACACAGTGTTTCATAGACAGACTGTGCTCAGGTCAGCCCTATTTCTCTTCCATATAGTTGTTTGATAATCATCTGTTACAAATGCTTCACAGCATATGGTATTCCCAAAAATCTTGTTTCAGATCCAATAAAGAAAGCCACTTGCTGTTCTTGAAATGCCATTCCAGACAATGAAACTCCAACTTAGCAGTTCATAAGGCATCAAAGACTGATTATTTGCAAAAATTCTCTAGGAGTTAATATTTATTTCCTTGCTTGCAATCCTTGTGAAAGTTGGACTATATTATCCCAGTTTGCAAAAGGATTGCACTGTGATGATTTTGAAGGCTGTGTATCTTCCCTTACTAGGAATGTCAGTGGATCCCAGGACAGGTACTGGGACTAGTTACTTTAAAGCTTTAATTCCTGTTCTGATACCTCTGGGATTCTTCAATAATCAAATACTTTTTTTGACCGGAGGGACACTGGGTATCCATTCTAATTTTGAATTTCAAATGTGAGATGTTTGTATTTTTTTCCATGTGCAGAATATTGCACAGATTCCTGCTGAATTTAGAGAAAGGACTATGACATCTGTTTTTGTTGTGAAGTCCAACAACCAAAGTGACTACCAAATGCTGAGCTAAGCTCTACAGTTTCCACAAGTCATCTGTTTCCATCTTCATCTTTGTGGCACTTCTTTTTTCAAGGAAGGGGATCTTCCCACCAACTTTCTTCAGAAATCTGTGTTTTGACAATGTTAGAGGCAGTTTGAAAGGTTAAACAGATTTTTCCTTGTTTATCTTATGTTTAAGTAAACTTAGATTTAAAACCACAACCCAGTCAAATCATTATCCTCCACTGAGCTGTATTCCCTGGGAAGCAGCCATTGTTATGTGACTCAGAAATGCAAACTGCTGTTTTGTTTAATGCATGCTATTTTTCAAACATGTTTCACACTAGAAAATTCTTCCTACTTCACAATCATAGAGGAAGGGAGGTGTGGGATGTTCAGAAGCCATCATGATGACAAGTTCCCATTAATTTAAATGGAAATTGGCACCCTCACCTTTCAGGTATGTTTGAACACATTCTCTTTACAACATACACTGCAGACCACTTGTGGGTTATTTTTCTTAAATCAGAATAATTTTATTATTTCTCACTTTACTGATGTCACTTAGCCTGGATATCTTTGTTCACACTGCAAATATAAAATTGCATGGAGAAACATATTTATTGGAAATTATTGTGATCATAAGCTTCTGAAAAAAATGTAGATGTTTCCTAGACACACTTTCCTTGCTTTAAAAGTGTCTTTAGTCTTAGAGAAGAAGATGACAGATGTCTAAAAGCACTACCGGCTACCCCCTCTGTCCTCTCATGCACATGTTTCCACATGGCCTATGAGCACTGTATTCTTCACAATGGAAGAGTTTCATTTAGAGCAGGATCCACTGCTATCCCAGATCCCAAACTCGTATCTCATCCTTTCTCTTCTCAACATTTGACTTTTTTTACTGATAAAAAAAATTTCTCTGAACAAGTTTAACTGATTGAAGTTAACATTATTGTTCTAAAAAATTTTTGGTTGTGATGAATTAAGTTTTCTTAGGGATATAAAAATGTCACAGCAATTCGTGTCACTTTGATGAAGTTTCTTAGAATCTCCTGCATGGCTCATAAATAAGGGAAGAAGTACATTAGAGGCATTAAAACTTGCTCAGCTCACATAGAGACATAGTCCATGATAAACATGCATTGCAATGGCTTGCTCCTTCCTTGGTTCTTTTGCAGAGGAGTACGAGTCCTCTGGATGGAAAATGAAGTGTGGAATGGACCTTGTACCAACCAAAATTAGGGATTTAGGGGCATCTTCTCTGGTTTTTCTCTGTTTTAGGTACGTGTACCATATATATCAGATCATAGACAGGCTAAAGTAAAAGCTCAGAAAGCTGCCAATAAAATGAAATTAGCTTTTCTCAGGGTGATGCTGCTGGGTGACCTACTCAACTCACAGCTCTTCTTCACCTCTTGGTCTGATTTCAATAATCCACCTTGATGGACCAAATTTAGTGTTTTCTGTCACTGCATTCCCACAATTCAAAAAACACTTTGGATGAGCATTAGACCTCTGGATTTCATATGATAAATATCTCTTAGTACATTACCAATGATTATACAACATATTGTTCTGCTGAGTCAGTGTACATAGGGGAAATATTTAAATATCTCTTTCAAGATGATACAGGCAAGATGGGAACATTTTCACCTGAGATTTAAGACAGGAAAAGACTCTACCAGGCAGAACCCTGTGCAACAGAAGCATCGCACTGCTGGCCATTTGGCTATCAGTCTTCATTCAGTTAAAACTCTTGGCCACACCTAGGAACTTAGAAATAAAGCTGTATATATTCTTTTGATTCAGTGAAATATTCTATCAAGTGTTCAATTACACCATAGCTGTGTTCCTTCTTGCTATCTTACACATGATCCCATACAAGGACAGGCTGATACTCACATGCTTTAGACATACAAATGTCTTAACTCTTTTCACCGCGTGTCACTGGCCATTGTGTTAATTCTCCATTGGCATCTGCAGCTTTCATCAAATACCTTTAGGAAGAGACTGTAACAAAACAGAAGATCAGGGGCTGGGTGAAGCTGTCTGTACACTATTACCAATTTACTGACTACAATTGCAGCTCAAGTCTTTAGGATGTTGGGTTAGGCCGAGATCCCAGCTAAGAATGGAAAGTCAAAGGAATGATTCCCCTTGATTTGAAAGTTAAATTTCAGTCAAGCCCATTAACCACAAAATAAAATGTGCCTTTTGTATAGGCACAGCAAAGCTTTACAGGTTGCTTGGCTGGTTTTGTTTCTTATGTCTCACATTTCTTAGGTTTACTCTTAACAAGGTTTTCTAATACTGCAGGCACGAAAACACTGCTTCAAAACATTTCTACTACTGAAAATGTATGCTTTCATAGAAAGATTACATGATATGGGGCTGCATTGCTTGTTTTGAGAAGATCCATAAGGCATGCAACCTATGACTAATGAGTACCTGCAAGAGGCACCAATGTGCTGATCTTCCAATTGCCATCCTCCTTTGTTCAGTTATTTCCCTCTAAATAAATAAATGTATATTTATACAAGCGATGCTATTCTTATCTATTCTTACCAAACAAGGAGAACTAGACCTGCAAAAAAGGGAGAGGAAAACTTGTTTTCTTGCAGATGTTGATCTGCACCTTTTACCTACAATTCAGAAGGAAAATTAGCTACTCAGTGTTTGGCTTTTTCTTTTTTCTTACTCAGATGGTGCACTCCCTCCATGCGTACCAAAATAATTTACATCTTTCAATAGACTCTGACTGTCCCTGACCACTTCTTTGTGCCAGAATAAGTGTTATCCACTAAGTGTAATTAAGGAGAACCTAAAAAAAAAAATTCAATGTCTTTGAAACTGAGCTTAAAAAAGGCCAGTTAACTGCAGAATTAAAAATAAAATAAATAAATAAATAAAAAATCACACTATCTAAATGAGTCCATGGTCCTGGGTCCTGCAAGATTCACATGGCATCCTTTACATTGATGATTTATGTAATCAGCAAACTTATGAGAAGTGTAGGAACAGTAAGGGATCACAATACATTTATAGTAGAAAGTAAAATAGTAAATTGAAACTGATTTTCTGGCAGGCTGCAAGAGGATGAAGCAGATGGGTTAAAAGTTTTTGAGACAGAAATAAACAGATGAGAAAGTACAAATTAAGATCCTTGCAAATAATCTCCTTGATCAAAATGATAATAAACTTGCTTTCAATATGACCTTTCTCTCTTCTCCCCATACTGAAACTTCATTGTTCTTTTTGCCCCCAGAGCATAGTTCTCCTGGAGAAGTCTAAACTCAGCAAATGAGAATGTTCCCTGACTGCCAGGCGTGGGCGAGCACTTGAGCAGTGCCCTGGGTGGATGCATGTCAGGGAGCAACGTGGGCGTAGAACATCCACCCTGTGCATGCCAGAGTCTGCTAGAGAGAAACAGGTTCATTGCAGTGGGCATGTGATGCACTTCTACAAATCTGCCAGGTGGGATAGGAAGAAATTGAAGACCCCAACTATATTTTGCCCAGAATAAGAGAATAAATTTAAAATTAAAGTAGGAATCCTTATAATTAGGTACTATATCATCAAAGGTGAGAAATTATGTTGAGTAGTCAACTGGTTAAATAATTCCTCATTTTATTATTTGTTGAAGGCTTTTTTAGTCTTCTAGTGAAAACGATGAATAAAAGGACACCAAACTGTGAGCAACTAAAATTCAAAGAGGTTGTGGCCTAGAAACAACCACTGAACAAGAGGGGCAGAATTGGCTGGTCATTTTTATAATGACTTCACTGAACTTCACAGAGATATCACAGCATTACATGAAGAGTTGCTCAAACCATTAATTAAATGAGTGAAAAAAATCTAGTATTTATTGGTAATAAAGTAATCTTATATAAAAGTCTAAATCCAGTACAATGGTGACTACTGATAAGATTAATAAAGGTGAGAATTTTAAACTTTCTGATTTATTAACATAATTATGAAAACTGCTACCCTCTAAAGAAAGTAAGAATTGTGAGACAGAATATGCTGAATCAAAATTAACATCTTGAGTAAAAAAGTAAAGTTGTCTATCTGTAGACATAAGATAAGACTGAAAGTGAATGTGAAATTAAAGTGAAGAGGTTGCATGTGAGAATGACAGAAGACTGATGCAAAAGCACATTCAGAAGTTTCTGTGCAGAAATATGCACATCAAAATTTTTATTTATTCCCCATTCTACATGAACACAATGAGAAAATATACAATTAAGTACAGGAGAAATGAATTAAACACCTCATTCTAACTCAATATGCTTTTGCTTGCTTTTACAACTGCCCCAAATACTGTTCCTCAGCCTGTTTTCAATCAGATCTAAGTTAGCTTGAATTGGAAATGAAATGTAACAAGACATAGAACTGTTTCTACAAATATTCCGCCTCAGACACAGGCAAATACTGAGTTTATTCTCCTAATTCAAAATTCTGTTTTCAAACTATGAAGTACCATCAGCTGTGTCACTTCCTTTTATTCTGTTCATTTCTCAGGGTTTTGGATTTCTGGAAGTTAAAACCAGGTATTGCTTCTGACTATAATATTTTCCTTCAATGTAGAAGATATTTCTCAGAAGACATGTCTCTTCAGTGTAATCCCTGCCTTGTGCTCTGCCTTCCCTCTCACAAGCTAACACAGAAGACCCTACACCCCTTCCATGTCTAGCCAGGGACTAGAAAGAAAAACAGCTTCTCTGAAACTTTTTGAAATGCCTCCTTGATTTATTTAAAGAATTTCCAAAATCAGAGAAAACTTTTCAAATAAAATGTACTACACACATCAGCATATCCTAAACCTTTTATTCTCTTACAAATTAGGACAGGCTTCATTCAAATTTGCTGTATTTCACTGGACAGCAAAGTACTTACAGAGGCACTGCAGTTTCCACTTCTACTGGCATCTTCCTCTCAAAGGTTAGCATAGATAGTTGAGAATAAAACTTTTATTTCTTGTCTCAACATTCTGAATTGTATCAAAGAGTTGCTGGGCTTCACTTGGAAGTTAACCCATCATGACTTACCCAGAGAAGATGTGGATGCTCTATCCCTGGAAATGCTTAAGGTCAGGTTTGAGAAGGGGCTTTGAGCAACCTGCTCTAGTGGAAGGTGTCCTGCCAGGACAGTGGGGTTGGAACTAGATGGTTTTTAAGGTGCCTTTCAACTCAAGACATTCTATGGTTCTACAATAATTCTGTGGTTACAGGGCATACTCCCTTAAGCATTTTTTGGACTATGCCTCATGTATGTAGCGTGATGCTTTTTATTGTAGAGATTATTATTAAAAGGCATATGAATATTCTTATTCTGGAAATTAACATAAGTCTCATAATTTTTTGCTTCTGCAGGTCTGAACTTTGTAAGGATTTAGCCACATATTTAACACCAGCAATTAAGAGCCAGAATGTACTATAGTGCATCTACTTCTACACCATGAAAAAAAAAAAAAAAAGCAAAAAATATTGAAACACTTTCCAAGGCTTTTGCTGTATGTTACATGCTTTGTGGAAATAAAGGTATCCAACTTCTGTTGCCTCCAAGGGAAGCCACAGATAACAGCTTCAGGTGCCACTGCAGTACTGTGCATGGAATTCTGGTTTTTAATACTTGTGTCAATTTTTACTATTGAAGTTAGGGATTAAGGGGACCTGAGAAATCCTCTTTACCAAATTGATGCAAAAAAACCCCAAAACTCTCAGCTGAATCTTACAGCTGACGAGGGCTCCTCTGCACAGGAAACATTGATCAGCTCAGTCACAAATTCCATCTGATGAGCTGTGCTGAACTGACTACTAGAAATTTTGAAAAGTTGGATGAAGTCTATGGAGAAATTCTTCCTCTTTCCAAATAAGCTTCCCATATCCACCAATGGCTTGAATCCATTGAAAATCACTCCAAATGTCAGATCATTGACAGCGTTTCTCTGCCAAAACCTCGTAAAATATTTTTGGCTTGATATAGAGTCATATACACTAAGGAAGATTTTGACCAAAAAATTATTGCCTTGAAGTGAACTAAAAAAAAAAAAAAAGTTCTTCAAACTGCCCTCATCTTTCTGCAACCTCATCTGATAAGTGCTGCAGAAATCCTAAATAAGAGAAGAAGGAAAAACACTTCAGAAACCTGAAATACAAGAGTAATTTCTTCAGCAAAAAATATTGCCTTGGAATCTCAATATAAGATCCAACTTTTAATAAACATATAACATACAGAAACATGCATGTGTTAAATATTAGTTTAAATTCTTAGCAGAATTCTCATTAGATTCTATTAGTTCTATCCAAACTGTCTAGCTGAACACATTTGCATTTACATAGCAAAGGGTTGCAAGAATTTCAGTAAGCTTCATGTCGCAACTTGTAGAAATGATGCAGGCATCTTTTTCTCTGAAAAAATGTAGAAATACACAGCTTCAGTGTGTTTTACAGCACCTTCACCTTCTAATATGTGTACAAAAAGTTAAAAATATGTTGTAGTTGCCAAATAATTTATGGGATTTTCTGTATGAGAAGGCATAAGAGACATAGGATGAGAAGTAGTGTGCAGAGCTAACTAGCTCCTGATGAGAACTCCAAGAATGTTTTGGAAGTGTTAGGTGCAGATGTGCTCTAAAAATTAAATAAACCCTTAAAGATACTCTCAACATAATACAGTTTGACATACCACCATCTGAAGGAATGAATAACAGGAATTTAGGAAATTAACAGGAATTCAAGTCTCTCATTCACTTGATCAACAGGCAAAAGTCAAAAGATGTTTAACCAGACAAGGTACTGAAAAGAATCCAAATCTAAGCTGGAAGAAGATTGTAAGAAGTACATCTGATCAGAGATATTACATTAACACACATCCTCCAAATTCATCAGCTCTCTAAATTTAATCCAGTGTTTCATGACAATATCAAAATTTTCTTTGTCTCAAGACAATAAAAATATTTAAAACATTGCCTTCTGATTTTCACTGGGTTTTTTTGTTAATTATTTAACTTAATACATGTATAATTCTGTTGTTAATTTTTTCCAGTATGAGAGTAGTTGCCAACTTACCTGTAACAGTCAATGTTGTTTGTGAAACCTACTATGCATTTTTATTATTTCTTTCCCATTTGTGTTTTATATACTACTAAAATTTGAAATTGTGTTTAAAGAGATAAACTTCAAAAGAGGACAGACATATTCCTTGAAAATCCAGAAGAAACAAGTAAGTTCATTTGCAGACAGTAAAACTATCTAATAAATTCAGTAAGTCCAGCATCAAATATCAAGAGAGTGGTATCTCTTATCGTAGTAGGGCCACAAAGAATTTTTTGATCAGTTTACAACCAATTGAACAGCTGTTGTCTTCAAACTTTTTTTCTGAATGCAACATGCACTCTGTTTTAATCCAGCATAGTATTTCAAAGTGATGCACAAACAAATGTCTCTCATCTTACTAACTGAGGATACCATGTCACATAATTTTTTTTGGTTGTTGTACAGAGATCTGATACTCTTTAAAACATCACATGAACCAAATTAATCAAAAAAGACTTTATGATATCTGCCAGCTAGTTATTATTTCATTCCTATCATAACACAATGTATGCTTACATTTCTTTCTCTTTCAATATTGATGGAACTGTAGACAAATGAAGAATTAGCTATTGCAATATATATAATAACTTTTTGATACAAGGAAAAGCATTCAGATAAATGTAACACAAATTCAGGAAAAGAAACCGAGACTTAATTATTGTAAAGCAAAGGACATTGTCATGAAGATGCAAAATCAATTTGCAAGCCAAAAAAAATTTTCAGAACAAATTTTCCAAATGTTCCAGTGAGCAGATTCGAGAAACATGCCTCATCTTGCTGGAATTTAGCTTCCTGGGAATTTCCTCCATTTTTCAGGCATACTGCTGTTCTCCCATCTTCACAGAAATTTAAAATTTACTAAAAAGTAAAGGTTTTTGCTAATGCATGTCAACCAGGAAACAGAAACAACTTTCCTGTACTAGGCTTGTCCACAGCACAGTGATTAACATTGCGAATTCTTAGGACCTTTTTGAAACCTGAGATACACCGATATTATTGAGTGTGTGCAAGTGGCATAGTAATGATGGACTTAATACTTCTTGCCCACTTGTATGCAAGAATTCTTCTGTGTTAATGGCAATAGTCCTTTAACCTAGAATTCTTGCATGTCTGTGCCTGGCTTGCCCAGCAGATTTGAAGAACTGATCTTAGAAGAGGAAGACATCTATAATTAATACCTGCATTTTTAAGAATAAGGGAACCTCTTGATACTTGTGCCTTTCTTAAGTCAGGTGGTGTTGACTACAAGAATGGCAAGTGATATTATGAGCTTCTGGCTACTCCAGGAACTGGAGAGAACCCATGAATCTGCAGGGTCTCAGGAAGTATTCTGAGAACTAACTGTTCATTGGCCCAGAGGGGAAGTGAATGAGGAAACTTCATGATGCAAGACTGTGAGGACCTCCTTTCTCTTGGCCCTGTCTGCACTTTCTCCCCAGGGAAGGTGTTTATTCTGTCCCTAATTTAGGGCATAAGGGTTTGGCTCTTCAACAAGTGCCTGAATACAACCTACATTCTTAAAGATTGAAAAAATGCCAAGTAGTCAGAAGTACACATCCAAACAGGTCGGCTTCTTTATTTGCCATTTGCTTTCTCTCTCCAAAAAGGTTTCTTTAGAGTATACTCATCTGTGAACTCAAATCTTTCTGCTTCTCAGACTTTGGAAACACTATACTTCTAGATCATGTGTTAGTGAAGTGTCATCTAAAAACACACATGCAAGCTCTAACCAAAAATAAGACAAATTTGATTCAAAAGCCTGAGCTGCAGAGGGAATTCAAGTGTTAAATACCCCCATAGCATGAGAGATACAGCTTTGTTGAGGGTGTAGATGGCCACTGATCATGCCAAACACTGCCTTAAGGCAGCAGGATATTTGTATGATTTATTTAATCACACATACCTTTAAACAATGTAAATCCTACTAAAATCTACCCTGGAGAGAACTCTATTACTTACAGTTCTTGAAGGGTCCTTAATTTCAGGAAAGGATCTTTTAAGTTTTCCATAAGGGTTCCAGTGCATTCTGATATAAAAAAAAAAAATCATTTTTTCAAAGCAAAATTTTAAATCCAAGAAAAAACAAATGTTTCATAAAATATGCTGAAAATATGCCCCCTTTCCAAACTGACCTTATTTTTAATAATGTTTTCACAAATGAAATGACAATCCTGTGAAAATATTTTTGCTGTCACACAAAAAGGGTTTGTCTGACATACCCCGAGAAATTTTCTACTTTTTGTTAAACTTTGCAAAGGTAATTGTTATGCCTAGAGTAAGATTAAGAAATAGAGTAAGTAAAAACCCTATTTTTTTCTCTCTGCTGAGCAACCTACTGCCTTTGAGAAGTTTTTCACATTGGAAAATACTTCTAATGCTGTCCAAGGTCAAAAAGAGACTGCCATTTGCTGGGTGTTTTGTAGGCTGTGTGAAAGGGATCTGCAAGCTCGGTTCAGTTCCCAGTCAACAAATGTCCAACACAGCTGTCATTAATCGGCATTCCTGCTGGCAGCCTCTGCAAAGAGGGCAAAGGCTAATGTACATGGAAGCTGACCTATTTTATGACTTTATTAGTAATTCTTCAGAACAGGCTTCTCAGTGTGAGGAAGTGAGCACTGATTCTTACTGCTGTTGCTAAGGTTGTAGGCTTCCTTTGGATAAATAAACTCAGTTTCCAAAGCTCCCAGTCTGGCATCTTTCATACATGCTAAAACCCACTAATAAAGAAATATTCATACAAGTTGCACTGTTTGAAACAAAGCGTATTGACATTCTTGCTGAGAAGGCTATATCTATTAAGTTTCTTTTCAGAAAGCTGTTTGTCAATTAAGTATTCCAGTTTCTTTTCCCAATAACATTGTCACACAGATAAGGACATCTTCTGCCAGAACTAATTCTCATTCTGCTATTTATCCATCTTTAATTTCTAACACTCTTAACCAAGCTGATTTTTCAGGTGACAGCTAGATGACACCAGGCAACATCTTTGTTGGCTAACCCATAACAAAGTACTCCTTCCTATCTACAAGATCACATATGTCCATTCATTTTTTACATTCACCTTTCTGAAAAATTAGTTTTCAGTATCACTGATGAGCTTGTTTATAGGAAAAACCTGCTCTTATATCAAGCAGTTTGCTAGCTATGCCCCAACAGCGTAGCATTTAGGGGAGGGTACAAGGGAGAACAAGATATGTTAACTTTTAGGGTTATAAATACAGTTTGCAATCATGATATTACAGAATATTGATCTTTGGCCTTATAAACTGAGCCAGCTTAATATGGAAGAAAGAGGATTATGGAAACTGGGGAAAATAATTACAAAACACAGTGATGTAATCCCTTCCCTGTGTAGTTGCACTTCAAACTGTGATACCATTGTTCTGCTCATAACATAAATCTTAACCTGACCACAAAACGCTACTTATTTACCAAGCAGATACTGATGTTACAGTCTAGAAATAAAATTAATTTAGTCAATGCAAACAACTGTAGTTTATTATATTTCTATCTGATGAACCTGAAGGTCTCACATTCCTTGATCAGGAAGCATAAAAAGCAATGAAAAAGACAGACACTGTGGAAAACAATGTTTTATGTTTTTTCTAATCCAATTTTCTCACTTTAAAAATACTTTTGAACTTAAAACAATTTGTTTCCACTTCCTTTTGCAAATGTTTATACCTATCTTTATAAGCTTTAATTTTATAAGAATCTTTTGCCTTAAATCAGCTTCTGAATTGGACATATCCATTTTCCTTTTGCTCACCAAGGAAAACCCTCCAAGTTTTTATTAAAAGCATTTTTTTTCTGTTTATAGCGTAGTAGTACAGCTTTTAACATTCACGTATGCTTTGGGCCATCCAAACTGTTTTTCATTGCTCTAAATGTACTTGTTTATTTACCCTTCAAATAGTTTGACATTTGATGTGTTGAATTTTCTCTATGGAAAAACATTAAAGGGAAATTACTCACAGTACATTATTCTTGCATATTTTTCCTTCATAAAGCAGATTTTCATACACAGCAGATCTTTTGACAAGGAGGTCCATTAAATGCAGCACACAGATATTTTCAAACATTTTCTTACCACATGGCAATATTACATGACAGAGTAGTTGACCACTGGTCACCTACTCCAATCTGTAATAACTTTGTCTTTTAGGTCTGTTTTATTTGAATGCCACTTAAGCAATATTTTTGAATTGCAATTAATCATCAGTCATGACTGGTGATATCAGTCATATATTATATCAAACACCTTATCAAATCAGCTAAAATAAGCTTGATAGCCTTTTCTGTAATGAATGAGTGACATATATGCCAAATCACAGCACCTGTGATTTTTTTCTCCTTGATAAAACTAGAAGTTTTAAAGCTATTTTATCAGGTTGAATGAAAGTTATGCAAGCAACCAAAGACAAAGTGATCCATTCTTTATTGTATGATAGATATGAAACAACCAAGCATCACACATGAACACACTCAACATAAAAGCTGTCCATTATAAGACCTTACATGTTGCAAATTTGTCATCTTTCCTATAATGTATCTATTAAGAAAGATTCACAAATAAATCACTCAGAGTGACTGAGTATTTGCATACATGATCCCTGTCTTCCAGTCTCTATGTCTCACTTTTTCCTTCAAACTTTAGAGATTACGCAGACTTCCATGGCAACATCAAGTTGCCATAATTATAGAAAATGTTTCACAGGAGACAGTAAGACAATTAGACAGGAAAAGGGATGGAACCAACATTTTAAAAGAAAAAGTTCCATGCATGGCATCTGTCATTTACTGTTCATATTGGAATTGCTCGAGGTTGTTTCTTATATTTTTCTCAAGCTTTCTGGTTGCTTTAATTTCACTGGTTGCAGCTTCACCAGCATGTTTTCAGCACATCTACACTTCTGTTCCAAATACAGTGTTCATGGAAGAAAAAAGATTCTAGCCTGTTCTCTCAAGTTAGAGTTTACCAGGGATGAGCAATTCAAAATCTCTTCCCATTGCAGGGGTGCAGAGCAGGTTAGCATACTAACTGAAATGTCTTTATTCAAATTGCACTCAATGCCTGCCATTTTCTTTGATTGCCAGAGCTGTCCACTATTTTAAATGCATAATCACTTTTTTTCTGAAAAAATTAAGCTATATTTGAAGCTACTAGACATCTTGTCTACACAATAAGTGCAGTATTATTTGAAATAGTTTTACTCATATCCATGTATTTGCAAGTGAGACTCATATTCCTCCTGCCTATCTTTCCAATTCTTTCATATGCTGAATCACTCTCTGGTGATGTTGATTTCTCCCCAGTGCTTGAAGATGACAATTAAATATTTATTTATCTAGATATTTCTATTAACTCACAAAAACAAGACAGGATGAACTCAACCATATTATTAGTTTGAGGCCAGATTATTTCCACTGAATTTACATCAGCATCTAAAATTAATTTTGGACTCCTTACCAAGGGGTATGTACCTAATTTGTAAAAACACTATTAAAAAATAATGCACAGTGCTGTAGCTTTACAGACCAACAAAGCCAACCTGAAAATACTTCTTAACACATTTAAGAGAAAAAAAATTAGGGAGTAAGGACAAAGTTATTTCTGTCATTCTGACACAACACTTTAATTGCAGTCTAGCAATTTGAATACTATAGTAGAAAACCAAAGTCGTTTTCTAAGGTGTTGAAACATGTCCTCACTGAAAGAACTATACAAGATTTGACAAAATAGACATCTGCCTATTTTCAACATTGTTCTCATTTCAAAGCAAAGCTGCACCAGTCTTTTTAAAGAATGTTTTTTAATATTCAGGTTATAGAGGAAATATCCAAGCCTCACAATGATATTACCAGAGCTGATGAAATGGCTGATGGTAAAACCATGTGAATTTGAGATCTAGGCATTCTTTGTGAGTCAGCAGCAGTGGAGTTATCCTACCTGCATGGTTAAGTGGACCAGATAAGCCAAGCTGAATTTTATGAATTTTATAAATTTTATGAAAAGGAAGTCATAAGGTTCTTCACCTCCATGAGAATTCAGACAGTAATTCAACATCTTGTTACAAATAAGTAATTAGCATAGTAACACTGAATATTGATGGTGATCCAGCTCATTCAAAACCCCAGTGGCAGGTAGAACATGGCACATGATCTGAATGCATGTTGGTGAGGACTAATAAAACAGTTCTTATTTCAGATTTAGGAGCAAGACATCCATATGACTTATTGGAAACTGTATGAAATAGTTAACATAGTGAAATAAGGGAAAATTAGACACATTAATTTCCTGAAATTTATAATAACTTGCAGATATGCCACTCAAACTGTGTTTCTGTCAGATCTCATAAATTCAGAAAGGTTGAGTCTGGCTAGCAACAGAATCAGAAATCTCCAAGGAATATCATGCATACAGTTTGAAGCAATGCTGACAAGCCAGACAATGATTCCTTTCCCTTTGATTCTACAAAGACACAAGCTCTCTCAGTGTGAAATGTGCCATCATGCTGAGTTGGTAACATCTTAAGGAAAGAGATTCAAACAAGTAATTTCTGTTTTCTTGGCTCAGTTTCAACTGGATATAACATTTTTCTTCACATGTTGTTCTCCAAAGAACTGTAAAGTAATGGAGCATATTCTGAAGTGGTTGCAGTGCTGCATACCAGAGGTGACCTCAACATCTGCAGGCACTCTGCATCTGGTAGATTACCTACTGCAGGCACTCTGCATCTGGTAGATTACCTACATTTTTACAAAAGTGAACCAGATAAAACTGCATACCATTTTAGAGATACAATTTTATACTAAGTCCAGACATGAATATTTGGTATGAAATTAGTTACCTACACTGTGCTCCTTTAACAATTGCATTGCTCAGATTAAATTTTTCTCCACCTTTGCAAAATTTGTTTGGTATATATACTACCTATTTTCTATACTATATTTACTATATTTACTATTTACTATAATCTATCTATTGGTCACAAATTCCTTAAAAACATGGCTGTGCTTTGAAGGACAGGATATCCTTTTCTGTAGGCTAATGTAAATCATGACCTTTTTTGGGGGCATGACATAAACTCAAAACATGACATCATGCTTCACATTTCCACATCAACAAATGTCAATCATATTCTATAGAACTGTAACAGAATATTTTCTGGAAAGGACCTTTTTTTTATTCAATCTGAAGGAAGCAGAGTATATCAGAAAGGTAAGGGAAAGTAACTGAAGAGTCAGAACAGATACATAATATCTTCTTGTGCTTCACAAAATTGCTACACTGGAATTGTTGTCTCAATAGTGTTTCAGCAGAATGGCTACCTTGCATCTACATCTGACACAGGTGTTCATCCAGTTGGAATACTATGGACAGTTGGATATACACCTTTTTGTCTTTTCACCCCTATAGACACCTAAACCACATATAACCGCTCACTTACTCCCTCTTCAATGGGGTAGAAGAGAGAATAGAAAGGTAAATAAAAGCATGAAGACTTGTGTTTTGAGATAAAGACAGTTTAATAAAGCAAATGTAGCACAGGAAGGAGAAGCTAAATAAAGATTTAGTTCACTGCTTCTCATAGGCAGGCAGGTGTTCATCTCCAGGAGAGCAGGGCCCTACCATTTGTGACAGTTGCTTGGGAAGACAAATGCCAGAACTCCAAATATCCCCTTTCCTCCTCGTCCTCTTCCTGAGCTTTTATTGTTGAACACGACATCATATGATATGGAATATCTCTTTGGTCAGTTTGTTTGTTTGTTTGTTTGTTCACCCCAGCCCACTCTTTGGAGGGATGTGGTAGGAAGCAGAAAAGTCCTCAGCTCTATGTAAGCCCTGCTCACCAATAATGAAAACATCTCTGTATTATCAACATTGTTTTCAGCACAAATCTGCAACATAGCCCAGTACCAGCTATTATGTAGAAAATTATCTTAGCCCAAATTTATTCACACATTTATGGAAAGATGTTGATTTGTAAAAGTGTTCAGGGAAAAGCTAGAAAACTGCCTGGAGGAGTGGAAACAGTATTTTACAATTAAAATTTTGAAGAGACCAGTATAAATATTTAAAGAGAAACTTAACATCCCAGCTACAGCCATGAAAGTATTGACATTGAACAACATTTTTCAGTACAGAGTTATTCGTCAGAGAAATCTGCAGCACCAGAACAGTCTTTGGATAGTAAAGTTGGACAAATTCAGCTTAGGGAAGAATTAAAGGCTTGTCTGATGAACATTTTTTCCTTTGAAACTGATTTATCAGAGTAATATTTTTCTAACAATTATAAGAATCCTTGTCAAGACAATATGACGTATCTCTGAGAGCCATGTTCTAGCTCAAAGTAGAGAAGGCCTACGGCTTAAGTCATGTTGGAGATCAAGTTAAATTATCAAAGTGATCCCTTCTGGCATTTGGGAAATGGCATCTTAGATTCAATCTTCCTACAACTAATGTTTCAAAAGTGTCTAATATAAATATTAAGAAGAAAATATGAAAATCTAAGCTTTACTTCTCTGTAACTTTACAATCCAGAGCCAGAGAACACCTCTGTGACGTCTCTATGCTTTGTTCATGAGCCAGAGGCAGACGTGAACAACACATGCATTTAGGAGTTTATTTATTTATTAGTGTGTGATAATCTAAAAAGACCTTCATGTAGACACTATTGCCTATCAGGAAATCAACAGTATTTCTACTTATTTTAAAAGGAATTCAAAATAGAAACCACAAGTTACAATGCCAAACCAGATCTTTTTGAGAAAGCCTATTTCCAGCCTATTTTTACAGACAGATTTGTCTATCATTTCCTTTATGATGGTAACCCAAGTTGGAAAGAAAACTGAAAGGAAATAACATGTTCTAAATGTAATAACAAAAGTAATGTTCCACTTTTCTGATTTGCTTAGTCTGCACAGTAAAAACCAAAAGGAATATGAAACTTCTGAAGCCATTATATTTTGTGTTGGCTGAAGCCATTATATCTTGTATTGGAAGTTTATATCTAAAAACATGCAGCTTTTTATAACTGAAGTGACAGCAGTAAAAATGCTGAATAACTAAATAATAGTTTAAGTTACCTTATTTTTAAGGTGATCTAAGCTATGTTCCATCTCAAGACATAAATGTAATCTCAAACCTATCTCTGAACCAAAGAATATTCAGTAATAGCTTATTTTCTATGATTCATCTTAAAGATGTGAATCTGAGTTGCCTATCTTCTACATGTAGGTGTCCACACGCATGTTAGGATGTGCCAGTACTCTAGAAATTCCCAAGATGTTGAGTTTACCAACTTATGTCTGTCTGCTGCACATCTCTCATAGATTTCCATCTGGCATTGTGGACATATCAGATATGCACAGCTCACATGGGTTCTGGCTGGCAGGCTGGGTGGACTCAGTTGTATTATGCGTTCTCTATCTTGTCTCACAACATCAGATGGATAACAGAAACAGAGCAAGGCTTTGGGTTTTTTGTAGCTGAACCAGACACAGAAGTTTCTTTTAAGCTGATCCCAATCACCTGTTCCTTGAATCCCAACTAATACAAAATTTGTATCTTCTTAGAGTACATGACCCACAAAAGAATGAGAGAAACTCCAGAATTTTGTGTTTCCTGCAGAATTTTTAAGTTCAGGACACAATGATTCACAAAGTTTATTTGATTTCAAGAAAATTCTGACTAGAATCAGATCAAACAGATTTAATTCTTCTTGATTTTCTGTCATCAGGCTCCGAGGATCCATCATTCAACTCTCACAGCACAAGGTGAAGAGCCTCTCCTTTTCTCAAGAGTGTTGATATCTTTTGCTTTCATGAAAAAAATTAAATTGAAACCAAGCTTAAACTTATGGAACCCCCTTCAGGGAAAACAATTACCTTTCTCCAGGTATTAGTGGCCACCACCCTGTAGAAATGTGACAAAGTAACAGATAGTGTGTGTGAATTCTGCTATTTACTGTCCATCTTAGGTTACAGTCATAGAAGAAATTATAGACAAATCTGTCTGCAAAAGTAGGCTGGAAATAGGGTTTCTCAAGGGATTTCTGACATCTTTGGCTTCCCTTCAGGCTGGAAATACCACAAAAGCAAGCTTTTCGTGGTATTTGTATTTCAGCACATCTGTTTTTATGGCCCGCTGAAACCGGGAAGCACATACAAATGAAAAATCACCTCAAGGAAGCTAAGCAAAGAGTCAAAGGTCCAATTCAAGTTTAAAGAAATATTAAATTCCCTTGTTATTTTAGCTTATGTGCTCACCCACCCCTAACTGTTGAAATACTTGTTTTAAACCATTGTTAAATAAGTATGTAAAGGCATAGTACAGAAGTGAAAGTGTCAAAATCATTCTCATATTCTATTTATCACTAATGTTTCATAGGTTGCCATCAGTTTCTATTTACAGATGGCAGGAGTTTTCAGAAATAATGAATGACACTCCTAAATCAATTATAGGAGCAACAGCAGTGATGGTATTAAAACCCAGATGGCTTTTTTCTAAACATTATCTATTGCTTTACTAACCCTCAATTATATTGTTTCTGCTATCAGCCATTATTGAGCTTCTCTTCTGTGTATTCTCTTTCCCCTTTGCTTTCTACTCCCATTTTTCTCTAGGAAAAAGTTTCCTGAGGATTGTAATGTAAGAAAAAACTGTAGAAAATAAACAAAAGTTCTTTGAGGAAATCTTACACTCTTACAAGATGCCTGATGTAAGAAAAAGTTCATTTTACAAATATCTCCAAACATTTAACAGAGTTTTTCATTAGCACAGATATGTAGAGACTTTAACCATATATATGAGTGTCTCTTATCTTTTAATTGAGATAATTGTTTTGGAAATTCTGCATTTTCATATTTTCAGTTGCTTGTAGGAATCTCTATACAGTATAAGAAACAGTCATTTGTAGCAATAGATGAAGAAAAGGGATGCAGAAAAGAAAAATTGAAAAAAGCAAAGTTTTTCTGGTAAATTGGTACCATTTGTGATGACACTTATGTTTTCTTACTAAAGAATTTTGTTGCATTTTTCAGCCACATATGGTCCCCTTTGGAACAAGATTTTTCAGAGAAGAGGAGCCCAAAAATCTTTGATAACTTCTTTTTAGGTCTATTGTCTAGAAGTTTTAAGGCATGGTTAAAATACCTTTAGGAATAAATTAGTTCTTCTCCCATGGCCAACAAGCCAAAGGATATAAGCCAAGTCAACCTTTCTGTTTGCCTTGAATAAATGAGTATCCACAAAACTGATACTTTTTAAAAAAACCTAAGTATTCTAAAATGCCAGCAGTGATTTTTGTCCACGTTTTTCTAGCTATGTCAGATGCTATAAGCAAAGTTTTTTCTTCCATTTTGAAAAGCAATGTCATCTGCACTCTGTTAGATGTGCTTATGCCTAATCACAAAATAATCCAACTTTCTTAGCAAAGGAATCTTTAAATATAAACTTCTGAGTTAGTTTTATGGATACTTTTACTACTTTTTTTTCAGATTAACTTTCTGCATAACTGTCACAGATATTTTTGCAAGGAAATATATTCAAACACCTAAGCTTGGGTTTTGCCTGTTCATCACACAAAACATACCTGACTGGCACCCATATTCCGTAAAGCTGGAATATTCACATATGCTAAAAGCATAAATCGGGAAATTTTCTAGCACCGGAACAAAATATGCCTCCTTGGCTTGCAGACAAATTCTACTATCTCACCCTGACTTCTTCCATCTAACAGACATTTTACAGGGCACTGAAATATCAACTTGGTGTATGTGAATCAAAATATGACTCCTCCATTGCCGTGACAATCTGCAGTTGCCGCACTGTGAGGCTGAAGCTGTGCTTCTGCAGGCAGGCTCTAATCCACTTCAGCCACTGAAAGCTCTCTCTGTCACTGAAGAAATGTGACAGATATTCTAACTTCTATGGGACAATTCTTGTTAGTGTTTATGCAGTACATATAGGATTTATTCTGTTTGTGGGATCAGAAAGCCCAAAGGCCACACAAATCTTCAAGGTCAGTGGAGGTTGACAGAGGACAGGAAAGAAGCTGGCGGAGGAGAAGGATATGTGCTATAGTTGAGCTGGGAGTATCCTCCATGCTCTCCCCCTGGAACTCAGGGACAAACTGCTCCTCATTTTAAGACAGCTGGTGGCAGTGTGTGGAGTTACAGTCCAGGAAGCAGCTCATAAATACTGGCTGAGGGATAACATTGTCAAATTGCATAAGTATCTGAGAAGCCACAGACATCTGAATTCATTAACAGTTCATTTTCAAGAGCGAAAAATTTGAGGTTTATTTTCAATGTTGTTTTGAAAAATGATAAACTTTCTGCTAGGAGAAAGACTTTAAAACACAAATGTTTTCATTTGCACAGCACGAAATTTTGTACAGCACTAAATGTCTAAGCCTTTATTTGTATCTTGCCTTCTTTCTCCAGCTTCCTCTAGCTCCCTTCCTTTCTTTCCAACCTTCTCCCTCACAATTAGAAAGGTAATGGATAGAAAAAAATTAAAACAATGTTAATGGAATGATTTTTTCCGTTGAAGACACAAGAGCACCACAGTCATACCCTTGGAATTAGCAAAGTTTCAGCAAGTGTTTGAAGAGATTGACATAGATGATCACTTAATGTTGTTTTAATGAAATATTCTGGATAAAAATTTAACAGAATTTCTACTGTTTCAGCATATGCCTTACTGGGTTGTATCCTTACCTCAGTTTATCCATTGATGGTAGATAATTCATTTTTAGACAGAGAACAACCTTTTTACATAATGATGCTGTTGGATGGATGTTCTTTATGAGATAGTCTCTGTGAATTTTCTGAGAAAAAAAAAAAAAGGAGAATTGAAAAAATCAGTTTTCATGTGACTTGATGGAGTGGGAAGATAAATTGTCTCTGATAGTCCCACCTCTGTCCCACCCTTCCTTGGAAAGATGAGGGCAGAGCACCCCTAAGGAGCAGAAAAGTTGGAGATTTGAATAAACAGTACTAAACTGGTATAAGAAAGCCTTGCAATTTGCATGTTTTTATGTGCCAAATAGCAAGGCAAGACTCTGCTTTTTACTCTCTTCTCATAAAAATGAAGCAGTCATAATGTAATTTCCTTTTCACACATGAAATTCAGTGCAAATTTGCAACTTTAATTTATAAATTCTACAGACCACTTACAAGGTCTGTTCATTCAGTCTCCATCCAAGCAGTGGACTTCAACCTGAATTTGATTTCTTTTCATATTTTGATGCTTCTACTCTTCCTCTTAAACAAGCCAATTATAAAAACAACAAAAAATTAACTGAAAATGCTAAAATATTTCTTTTCCTTTTTAAAAGCTAGCTACAGCTTTCCATTTTAAATATTCTCTTCTCTTTCTGTTTCTAAACATTGGAAGTAATAGCCAAGAAAAACTTGCAAAGGTCAAAATACTAAAGAAAATAAATTGTATTTTTGACAGTCAGTGATTCATTCCAACTTGGCCTGCAGAACTGTAATGCAAGGCCATTAACACGAAAGAATTAGAATTTCCCTATAGCCTTTCTCAAGTACATGAAGAGGGAAAATGCAGATTTTTGGTGATATTAATACGGGAAATAAAATATTATAAATAACATAATATAAATGAGAGCAGAATATTAAATGGACTAGTTCTTTTTGTTTCACCTGTAATATAAGTGAGATGGCTTCAAGCAGCTTTGGGAAAATGTATAAAATTCACATTAAGGATTGAATAGCTGAATAATACATTGCCTGAGGGTGAAAGCAAGCAAGAATGGAAAGCCTATCGATGTAATGAGATAGAATGCTTTCCAACTCTCTGTTACTTTTCCACCTATAGGTAAGAGTAATGTCACAGAGGTGAGCAAAAAGCTGAAAGTTGGCACTATAACTTTGTAGCTTTTTTGATAGCCTTAGCTCAACTAGTCACTGGCATTCAGTGACAGTTTCACTTAGGCATAATATTTCTGTGGAACTTGTAATAACTCTTTGCTCAATGACATTCATCTTTGATATCAGTAGCAAAAAGCACAGTTTTCTGCAATGACATATCTGTCCATCATCAAGTACCATACTTCTGGGTGAAACCAGGTCATGGCACTAGATGAGTTTTGCGCAGAACAGTGTGCTTTTCTGCTGATTTAGCAATCATCTAAGCCTGGTCTAATACTTCAGGTTTTAGCAAGTATTTTGGTACCTCCTGAACTGTCTATAAAGAGCTTAAGAGGAAATACCTTGAGCAACTCCAAACAGCCAAAAATATGACCTCACATCTGCTGGTGATTCAACACAGCAAAGCAGAAACACACCAGGAGGTTTCTTGAAAGCATTGGAGACAACTTCCTGCATGGGTAGTGGAGGATTCTACAAGGAATTGTGTGCTGTAACTGTACTAACAGGGAAGGCCTCATTGGAGATGTGAATGCTGAGCACAGCCTTGGCTGCAGTGACAGTGAGATTGTGGAGTTTATATCAGGTGAGGAGGGAGACA
>VZUI01097053.1:0-26714 GCA_013401135.1 Cettia cetti
CCCCACAGGGCAGGAGAAGATGGACTCAGCTGTTCTGGAGCTCAGGAGCCGATGATGGCAGACTTTCTCAGGACCGCAGCCAGTGGAGAAACCGAGAATCCTCCCCGCAGCAGCAGCAGCCAGGCCAGCTGTCCCCAATGCCAGGAGCAGCGAGCAACTGCCCCCCACCCCTTCCTTTCCTGCCTTGGACAAGCACCCATAAGCACCCAGCGATTAGTTCCCTTGGCAACCCAATGGGGAAAAATTCCACAAACAAAAGGAAACAAATTCAACCCCCAACATCTTGGCAGATGTGGCCTTTTTAAACTATTTTACAATGTTTTGTATTATATAAAATAGATGAATTCTCATTTTATAATTCCCTCTATAGAATGTAAATATCTAGTGAACATTTTAAATTTTCTCTGGTGTAATTCATCATATCTCTCTACCTTGAAATGTATTTAAACCTTGGTCAGGCACTTCTTATTAAAAATTCCATCTTATTATTCTTAATTATTTTGCCTGTTGAGATTTCACTGAGTTTTTAAATTACTGTACATTGCTCATTGCTCACATGGCATAGCTGCTTCTCCAATTTTGCCTTTCTTTAAATATTCATTTCCTTTATATTCTTGCAACTAGGTCTCCTTATCAGTAGGACTTTTTTTTTTTTTTTTTTTTTTTTTTTTTTTTTACTGGTAGTGTTTTTGGGTATTTTTTCTTTTATCTTTATATATAAAGTTGGAAGGTTGGAGGTTTCTAGTAGTGTATCAGTAATTCCAAGTTTATAGCTCTTGAAGTTTTTTAATGGTTCTGGTAACAACTCTTCTAAGCAAGGAAGAAATGGCTTTCTAGGTTTTCCCCAGGGTGTATACTATGATTCACTTTATATTCTGGATACAAAGTGTAGATATATGTTGGCTATGATTTTCTTCCATGGATGAAGACCAATTTTGGTTAATGCTTATTTCCTTTTCGCACCTTAAGGAGAAATTCAGATTTGAGTAAACTTACATTAAACAAAACAGGTTCTTTTAGTATGAAATTTGTCTCTTCCTTTTTTCTTTTCCTTTTTTCAAACCCAGATATTGAATTCCATCTTTTTTGAAACGTGCAATAAGAGCTTTCAGCTTAAAATCAGCTATGACTTGTTCATTCTGCACATTGTAATTGGAAGTTTAAGGAATAGTTTGTTTAGTTTTCCAGTGGGATTTTTCTCATCCGGGATAAAGCTCATCCATCTCTTAATTTTACTTTAATTAGTTACAACTTCAAACCTCAAATGTTTTAAATTTACTATTATGATTCAAATTAAACAGATATGTGCTAAATATGGTGGGCCCCAGCCTGCAATGTTGCATTGGAAAATGGAGATACCATGAGCCAACTTAGTAATATGTATTGTTGGTTTATTTTAAAGTGTGTGGTCTTTGTGGAAACACAGCATCTTAATGATAGCGGTTTCCTTGACATATTTATAAATTGTAATCAAGCTATGAAAAATGCAACAACGAAGTCATGGTGCCAGGGACAAGGGAAAACAGACAAATTCTAGCTCAGTTCTCTCTCCATTGTAGCGTGAGAAACAGTATGTCAAGTTTTTGTGTAATCCTCAGACAGGCCTGAAAAACATTTCTGTTTACATATTCACAGGGTCATCACAATTGGTATTATATTCCCTTTAAATAGTAAGGGGAATGGGCTTGAAAATTATTTTATATGTGTTGATATTCTGGTCATATCCAGATGATGCTGGAGAAAAGGTCCCTTTTGCCTGACCCTAGTCTTATATGGAGGTCTGTATCTAACAGCCTCGGTAGTGCCAGTCTCAGCTGCCTTCAGCATGCTACAGCTCTCTAAGCCTTGGTAGCAGACAGGAGTTAAGGACAGTCATTTGTGCTTCCCTGACTTTTTGTTTAGTTTGTGTGTAACTATTTCAGTGCAACTCCTGTGCTTCATTGAGATTAACTTGTTTCGCATTTTTAAGCATCACAAAATGAAGCCTAATAGGAACTAGGGCCCCCTATTTTGTTCAAAACAATAGATTTAAATAAATTAGAGTTCTAAACAAACCCATCAGGGTGTCAGCAGATGTATCTGGCAACCCCAGAAGCTGGAATGTGTTTCCTTGACACGTTTCAAGAGCCAGGAGAAGGCTCGTAACATGACAAGCCAAAGATCTGTGGGGGTGAGGTTGCAGAGCCCATTCCCTGGCATACAACAGAGCATGGCAACTGCAAAAATAACCTCCTCACTGTGGCAAGCAGTTAGAAGTAATCAGGATGCTGTAACAGGTAAAACACCAAGACTCTTCCTTCTCATTACACAGTATGGGTGAGCCGTTCATTTTCATCTTCCCATAATTCCAGCAAATTTTTCTTAAATCAGGGTTCATATATGAGGGGTTTTTTTCCCTCATATATGAACACTGCTAGCCCCTTTTGTTTATTGTCTGGCCTCAAGCCTATGGACATGTTTGTATGTATGTATATATGTGTGCGTGTGTGTATATACACACACACATGCACACAGGCAAGCATAGCTATGTGTATGCACATACATATTAGAAAAACATGTTCCTTTGTGCTTTAAGTTACTGCATCTATAATGCTGTGAGTGTCACGTGCTTTGTGTGGCTGGACCAGTGCTGCTACAACTACATATTCTCCTTTTATTTTAATGAAGTTAAACAATGGCTTCTGGGTCTAGGCAGCCATATGTCCCTTACATTCCCCCTAACAGCTGTGTCACCTTACCACCTCCCTAGATTTGTGTCAGTTGTTCTCACATGTTAGAGGAATACTTATAAACTATGGTAAAAGTGGGCACAAATATTGCTTTCCTTCTCCTTGCAATCAGATCCCAACAGCCTTCTGAGCGATCAAGGTGTATGTGAGGTCATTTTTTCCTGTGTAATGTCAAGGAAGTGACGCAATTTTCATTTATGCTTTAGGGAAGGGTGGCAGCGTCTATCCAAGATTTTTCCACAGTTGCAGGGTCAACGACAAGGTTGAAATAAAAGCACAGTATTGATATTCCTTTGTTGCTCTCCCAGTCCTAGAAAACTTAGCACGCACTTTTAAATCTTAGCACTCTCTGGGGAGGGAAAATAGGTTTAAAAGAGAGTACTAATATGTCTGTTTCTGAGACCAGATAATGATCTATGTGTTTAGGCTTCTGCTTAAGGAAAAAAGAAACAAGCTTGGAGGGTTTAGCTATTTTCCAAATGGTTGCCAAGATCCTGTCCTTGTACCAGACAAGGTCTTGATGTTTGTTTTAGTGCTCGTATTGCACCCTGCTCTGGAAGCAGGGCTCATTTTTGAAGATGAGTGATACTAAGAAAGGCTTTTCTAAAAGGGCTGGTAGCACCTGCTGATGTTAAACTGAATCTCTTCCCTTTTGGACAGTAAGGGTGGGGTGTGTTAGTGGTGGCAGCTTGATGTTAAAACACAGTTGTATGCCCGTGCAATCACTTCGATATCCAAGAATATTTTGGCACAGGTTCCAGCTCTCTCTCTGTGCTAGGGAGGCAGTGAACACCAGCAAGGCTGAAAGCAGAACTCTGGGCATTTAAATCTGCTAAGCCAGCATACTTGCCTGGCCCTGCATAGTGGAGCTGCTTGTGTATGGATGGTGAACCAATTTCCAGAGCCGTTCCTCTTCTCTCCTCTACACATGCCCTACGTGGGCACTCACTAAGCCAGGAGATGAAGGATATGTTTGATTTCCTTGTGAGAAATTAAAGAATACATTCAGCTGAATATGATCACTCCGCACTGAGGAAGTATTTTTTTCACAGGCCTGTCAGCAGAAAGCAAGAGTGTTACATTCAGTTTATGAGCAGTGAGCCTGTTGTATCAATTACCCAATGTTTTTGGTGGTGGTGTGCCAAGATTATGCATCTTGGTTTGCATGAGTGTGACCAACCTTCCTATCTGTGCCACCCTGAGCTTTTGACTCATTTTGCTTTAAAATTCGAGCTTGCTTTAGTCCACCATGAGCAAGAAAGATGACAGCTGCATCAGTATCTGTCATTAAAATCTGAGAAGTTGAGTAGTGCGTTGATGGCAACAGGGTTATTTTCTATTTTTCAACAATGTGAAAGAAAAGTCAGATCAATTATGCATATCACTCCTACACTACTAATGGATGGACAGACATGGGGGTTTTTTCAGCTGAAACCTAGTGTGAGAAGAGATTATTCCTCTCAGTTTGATTCCTTCATGTAATGAATGATAAGTAAATGAATCAGTGGGGTAAAATGTGTGACAGATAACAACATACTGTAATTCTGCGTGGATGCCCTGACACATGAAAGTAGGCATGTGCTGGTGTGCAGACTTGCAGTCACTTCTGATTGTGCCTTGATGTTTAAATAAGTTATGCTTCCAACTGATTTCCCAGATGCTCTTAAAATTTTAGGATCTTTCCAGGGCACAGAAAACTCTTGATAAATCTTCTTAATGAGCCTTAAACTGAATTTAATAGGTTGTTGTTTTGTGGGGGGTTTTTTTCCAAGGAATAACACTCTATTAGAAATTGTGATATTTGTAGTTATCTCCTAAACTCCCAAGTATTGTTTTGGCTTGTGGGGAACTGCTGTCAGGTGACACAGAGGTGTCATGCAAACCATCCCCTTGATCACTGGCTATAACAACTAGGCAACAGCAGAGGCAAGGCTTTGCTTCATCACAAATCAATATTGCATTCATATTAATAAATCAGTTGGCTTTTTATTTATATCATGAGTGCTGAGGAGGAAAGGTAATAATTTATTTTTTTTTCTCGTGGAGTCCATGAGCCAGTGATGTTCTGTGATATGGATTCATAGCCATGGATTATCAAAGCACTATTTAGTTCTTTGTTCGTAAATGGCCCCTTCTCAAAGCATTGGTAGATTCATTCTGACCAGTACAAGATCTTTTGTTCCATTTTCTTATTCTCTTAAATTGTTCTCTGGTAGGATGGTCAACTACTCTGCTAATTAGCTCCTCCACTGACTCTCTTTAGGAGTACAAAAGTAACATAATTTTTTAAAAATCACTTTATATGCAGTATCTTTTTTTTTTTTTAACTAATCCAGAAAAGAACAGCTTATAGTCATGGGATATATTTTTTTAAGTTTATGGATTACGAAAAATTCTTTAAAAATGTAAATAATATTCACAAGTAACCACCTCTGAAAGAAATGTCATTAGTATGTGCAGAGTAGAGACAATTGATAAGGCAGTTACCTTGCTAAGGGAAAGAAAGAAAAAATAATTTATAGTCTGTGGAACATGGAAAGGTTAGTGGAAGGGAAAGGAAATTATACTGTGCAATGAAATCAATATCGCTGTTGAATCTCTGTTTTCTGGTGACAGGTAGTTCAAACTGTTAGTTCTAGGCTCACCTTTGGAAGGCATTTTGGAGATCTTTAAAGATCAGGAGTGTGAGATCAAAGGTGGCATGGTTGTGAAAAGTGCTCTTTATATAAAATGGGGGTATTAAATCTGTGTCAAGAGTCTTCACACAGCTGAATCTCAGAAATATTTCACTCAGCACTTCTAGTCCTTTGAGTGTGTCATGCTGAGTCCCAGAGGATGAACTTTTGAGACTGGAAAGGATTTTTTAGGTCAGATGTATGTTTGCTTTTTTCTGCACTCTAGCAGATAGTATAATGTATCTTGTTAAATGGGATTTACTCTGGCTAAGTCTATTGACATCTCCCTTTCATCTGCAAGACAGCTCTACCTATGTGCTACTGCTGCTGTGCTCAAATCCTCAAGTCTATATTAAATATTATTGACTCGTTTCTGAAATTACATGTTGTTCTTAAAACTGAAGTCAATCTCCTTCACTGTGACATCACAAGTGAGCAGGGGAGTCCTAGAGCACACACTGCTGCCCCAGACATAAGACCTGCCCCTGGCATACTGTCCCCACTCTGGAAATAATTGGATTAGAGTAAGGACTTCTCTGTCCCCTGGACTGATTTGCAGTTGCAGCCATGCAATCTGGCATTTTCCATTCTGTGATGTTCCCTGCTTGTCCTGAATCTCTTTCACTAATCTAGATTCCTTAGGCCTGGAGAAATGCCATGGTCAGGGAGATGCTCAGATTGCTCAGAGCTGCTCAGAGTTGCTTAGAGTTGCTCAGGTTGCTCACTAGTTCAGGTTGCTCAGAGCCCCATCCAACCTGACCTTGAACAATTCCAGGGATGGGGGGGGGGGGGGGGGGGGGGGGGGGGGTCCCCATCTTCTCTGGGTGAGGAGCCTCACCACCTGTGCCAGAGCCTCATTCATTTTGTGCCAGAGCCTCACCACCCTCACAGTAAAGTATCTCTTCCCCACTTTTCCTATCACTACCTGTCTTAGTAAAACATCCCTCTCCAGCTCTCTTGCAGGCCCCTTTAGGTACTGGAATATGCTATAAGGTTTCTCCGGATCCTTCTTTTCTCCAGGCTGAAAAACCCTGTCTCTTTCTGTCAGTCCTTGTAAGAGAGGTGCTGCACTTTCTGATCATCTTCATGACCTTCCTCTGAAGTCACTCCAATAGGTACACTTCCTTCTTATGCTGGGAATCCTGGATATGGATGCAGCAGTCCAGATGGGTTCTCACAAGAGTTGAGGGAGAGAATCACTTCCTGTGCCCTGCTGGCCACACTGCTTTGGATGAACCACAAGATCCGTTTGCTATGCTGGGTCGTGTTGAGCTTCTTGTCAACCAGCACCTCCAGATTATTCTCAGCAGTGCTGCTTTCAACCCATTCTCCTCCCAGCCTGTGTTGGACCTTGATGGGACCATCTCGTGGCTCAGCGGCATCCTAGGCTCTTCTCCCTTCCAGAAGCTCCATTGCTCCAGTGTCAGGTCTGTTGTCACCACACCTTTCCTGGCTACATACATGCAATGAGGGAAACAACCATAGCACCTGTGACAGCAGATAAATGATTTTAGGTACGTCATTACAACTGGGTGCCAGTTAGTGGAAGATCTGGATACCTTTTCTTCACCAAAACTCATTCAGGAGTTAGCTGTCAGGAAGGTGGAATGACAATTCCTTTATTTATTTCCTTCTCCCTAAGAAACTTCCTGGTCTGTGCTATTACTCAAGTATGTGTGCTCACCTTAAACTAACACCTTCTCTTTGACAGCAGCCGCTGTGGGGTGTTTCAGAGGGATGCATGGAACTTCACGGGTTGATATCCCAGTGCGATTCTGTCGCTGCCATGTGGGACAGGTGTTTTACTGAGACAACAGCCAAGGGGCTGAGGCAAGCTGTTTCTCCAAGCAATGGTGAAATGAGACTACTGAAGTAATTAAGGATTTGTTTTACTACTCTGGTGATCCCTAGAGAATCTATTGCTATTTTCACATTAAATGAAACACAGTTAGATCTGACATACTGTCTTTCTTCAGAGTTCCTACCTGACATGATAACAATGAACAAATTAATCCCAGTTTGATCCAGTTTAATTGAACCATCTCAAAGGTGTTGCATTGACTTGGATGTTTTGATCTTGTTATTATTTTTATTTGTTGCAACAATATACCATTCTTGGTCTGCATTTTGCTAGAAATACAGTTGTTTAGTTAAACTTTATATTCCTAAGTAAGAGTCTCGGATACATTAATTGAATAGTATTATTGAGCACAGATGGTGTAATTGAGGCTGGTTGTGATACTTCCAATATAGGTCTGCAAACATTTTCAATCAGGCTCTTACTGTTCTGTTCATTGGGAAACTATGATTGTGATAAGAATGTCACACCTGGAGAGTTTCTTGTTCTTTTTTCCAGATTTTTTGAGCATACCTGATTATTCTTTCATTACTGTGTAACTACTGTTATTACCTATTCTTTAATAAGTTAGATTGAAAGTACAAAATTATTTTATTGAAATATTTTATACAGGTTTGCAAAGATGGAAACCTTAATAATGAACTAACCACTTTGGCACAGTCATACAGGTTAATAATTCAACACTGCATTAGTTATGCCCATGCTAAAATAATTCCTTTTCTTTCATTTAGCAGAAAAGGCCTACTCTAGCCAACTTGGTAGCTTTATATTTATTCATATGGTTATTATAGAGCCTGTTGTTATTACAGTGCCTTTGAGTGCATTGAAATCAATACTGCATATTTACTTCAATAAAGCTAAATTGGTTTTATTTCCATTCTATAGACAGAAAAGTGAAAAATGTCAAATCCGTAATTCTGAGGTGGCCCAGCCTCTGTCCAAGGTTTTTTACCAATCTTGGTCTCTGACTTTGGACCACTCTTGATGCTACAGGATAGAGAAGTTGAAACATCTTTTTGTTTTGTTTAATCCTACTTACATGTTGGACAATGTGCAGCAGGAGTCCTCCCTGTGTATCAGGTCAGTTATTCACTTGCCCTTGGAGGCAGGAGCAGACCTCAGTCATCCCTGAAGACACTAGTTCCTTTATCACACTAATGAAGGTGCAGGGAGCAAAGCTGTACACCAAGGGTTATCCCTGTACCTTGGTTCTGGACAGGCAGAGAAGCAGTTTCCTTAATCCTGCTTGTAGAGTTTTCCCAGGAGTTGTTGGAACTCTGTAGTCTGCCTTTGTTCCCTCAGAGCAACACAAGAGTTATGACTCTGAAGTTCATTCCCGGTAGATTTGTTACAGTTATTCTGAATCACTGTATTTCACAACTAAAATTGAGTTGCAAGTACAAAAAAAAGATAAGTCTGAATGATTAAATCAAGTCCAAATATAGTGTTTTACTAGAAACCAAGTATTCTGCTCTGTAGTAAAATTCTATGGTTAATGTTATTTACCCTATTTTTCAATATTATTATTTGACCTCAGCAACAACACTGAAAAATCTGATTTCTAAACACAAAATTGCCAATCATAACTCTTGATTCAAAACAATAATTTTTAAATAAACATGTTTGAGGTGTTTTTTGCTCCCTAGTTATCTTGTTTCAAGAATATTCCTTGGAATTTAGTTAAACTCATGCAATGTTTTGGTCTGCTCAAAAGTGTACATTTCAGAAGACTATTTACAAGAAAAACTTCACTCAGCTCAAATTATTTGAGTTATCTTTGTCTTTGGCCCAGTCTGAACCCAGTAAGTGAATTATTTTGCCTCTTTTGCTACCAGTGATGGAAAAGTGACAGTAACAAGGCATACCTCTGTGGTGGGAGGGCAATGGCTGATTTCTACAGCCAGTGTCCCACCTTCTGCTGAAGCTGTCATCTGCAGGCAAGTGATTTCTAGATCCATCTGTGCTATTTGTTTCAAGCTGTTCAGCAGCTTTTTCACAGTCCTGTGCTGGTTCTTTATAGTACTGCCACAGTAACCTAATAAAACCTCTCTGCCTGCCCAAATCAGAGGATGCTTAAGTTTTAGATGTTGCTGCTAACTTAGATATTTTCTCATGGCTTTCAATTTACTTTTTTTTTTTTTGCTTTTCTGAATTCGACAGGTTTTCAGCTCCAGTAGGAGATAAATATTCACTGACGGTATTATAGCTCTATCTTCATTTTTTTCTGCACTTTCCAACTTCTCATTCTCTGTTCTGATTTTCTGTTTCAAAAATAAAGTCACTTTTGCAATTTCTTTGTGATGTATTCTGTGCAACCCTTGTTCTCCAGCATTTTTAGGAATTCATGTTGCCTTCTAAATTGACCTGTCATTTATGGACTGTATCTGTAATTCTGGGGTGATACTTGGTAACCATTCTAAATTCTGATGAACAAAGCAGAAAATTTTAAATCTGCAATACTTTGGAGACAATGAGCTGTTTGCAGGAAGGATGCAATTGTTATTATTCAGACTGGTTACTAAACTGTCCTTGCTCATCAAACATAACTATGTATTTTGAATGTGAGTTTGATTTGGTCAGCTCAATCTATTACATCAATGCTACAGTTAAATTAATCTTTTGACATAGACAACTGCAATTTGAGATAAATTGAAACTGTGTTAGTCAAAGGCAAGATACTAGCATAAAATCCTGGCCTGCCTCATTGCTTAATTAGTTTTATAAATATGTATTTTTACAAAATTGAGACAATGGTTTTGAAGATCTTAGTTCTTTTTCACTCTATGAAGTCATAATCCAAGCTTATCTCTCTTTTCCTTCCTTTTTCTCATGCAGAAGTTTTATAAGGAGATCATTCTAAGTGACTGGACTTTAAACCAGATATGTAGGTGGGAGTAATTGCTTCTGAGAAGCTGAGATGATTTGCTAAAACACATGTGTTTTAGTTTGCTTTTTTACTGTTGTGTTCTTGACGTGAGCCATTTCTGTTTGGTACACAACTGTGATAAGTCTTCTGCCAAACTTTGTATCTTAGTGTTGCCTATAGCATCCATAGTTATACTATTCCTTGCCTGGCTGAAGTTTTCAAGACTAAACAGGGCTAAAAGAGTTAATGTGTTAGGTTACAGGCCCAGTTATATTACTAAAAGCAAAGCTAGATGAAGAATCAACATTTCCCTGACATTCCTTCTCCTTAGTCATTGCACATGATCTGTTAATAATAACCTTTGCTAGATAGATCTCTACCAGAATTGTCATTGCTTGTCCTTCTCTCTGTCCTCAAAAAGAATATGGTAATATCTGTGCAAAGAACAGCCTGTAGAAAGCTATGGGAGACACAGTTAGATTTCCCTTGGAGACTCTCAAGAAAGGGTTTTCTTGCTAGTGTTCAGATAGTCCCATTTAAAGGATCATCACAATGGTATAAGGAGTGTCTTGCTGTTTAACAAAACCCCAGGAATTATCCTTAAGCCAGATCAAGTCCAGATGAATGAGATTTTTTACAATGTTCAGAGTAGAGAGCATCATTTAAAATATTGACAAAAGATGCATATGGAGTAAAAAGGAAGCTGTTCTGTTAATCTCTTAACCAAAAAGAAATCATCCTGTTCTGTATTAGCCAACCTGTTCACATAAAGAGATTTTTGGCTCAAAATTTCAGGAAGGAATTATTTTGCTATGTGCTCATCACTAAATGTAGGACCTTCCAAATGACTTGCATTAGACTTTGAGCCTATTTCCTTGGAGTCTCTCTATATATTCAAATATATATAGTTTTCAAATATTCAAATCTTGGTTTCCACACATATTCATATCTGCCTCTCCTTTCCTTCCCTATTGAATCCACACTAATGCAATAAAGAACGAACCTAGCCCTTTTTCCAGGAAACGATTACTGAACATTTACCCCTTTTAGAAAGACTAAAGCAACCTCTGACAGATCAAGTGCTATCTTCTGAACATGACTGCCTCTATTAAACTTATTAAGGGCAGAACATCTTTCCCTGGCTCCCCAGCTCTCACAGCCTCTCAGCAAGTATATTTCACTGTGAAATGTCTCAGGCATTTTATTATCAACTACTAAATGGACAGATATACTCCAGGCAAATAATACCCATTAAATGAGCACATGTCTTCCATTACAGGTTGTTGATTTAGAACAGACACTCTGTAAATCAGCCACTTTAGAATGATACTCAGTGGGTTTCAGACAGGCAGTCTTATAGCTGAGGTAAGCCACAGCCAAGATTTTTGGGCAAAAATAGAGTGCCAAAAGACAACTATTGAGAGAACTTTGGTGCTCTTAAATAGCTCTGTCTTCCCTTAATTTGGAGGTTGGTCAACATACAGAGTAGAAGCATCGCAGCAAACAATTCATATTTATGCAGTGGCAGAGGCTCTAAGTGCTACACCCCATTTAATAGTTAGGCAGTAATGCCTGTGA
The DNA here is from genome assembly GCA_013401135.1 of Cettia cetti. Lineage (NCBI taxonomy): Eukaryota > Metazoa > Chordata > Aves > Passeriformes > Sylviidae > Cettia > Cettia cetti. The sequence goes on from VZUI01097053.1 coordinate 11,707, forward strand.
CTTTAGTTCCCCTTCACTCCACAAAAGTAAAATCATACTGATTCACAGAAACAAAAATAAAAGGATCATTCCAGCAAGTCATGCTCTTGAAAAGTTCAACAAAATGAGATAAGTCTTGTCTCCACGCTAAACCCTGAAATATTTCCAGGTTATTCTATCTGTGAATTGAAGTTTTGGTTCTGTTTGTTACTCTGCATTTGGATACAAATGCTTCTAGCAGATGATTTCGCTGTAATTCCTAGATCAAAACAAACTGGGAAATCCACTGTGGTTTGTGTCAATATCTAACACTACACAGCATGTGTGAGTGCACAACATTACTTTGCATGCTGGCATCAGCAATGGATCAGACTACACAACAATTACTGTTACTCTAAAATTGTGCCTTCTATTATAGTGTCTTCAGTTTTAATGAAGATCAACTGTGACAAAGCTACACGGAGCAATGGAAGTACCAGAGTGAAATTGCTTTTTGAAAACAAAAAGCAGTTTTAAAAGTCACAAAAGGACTGGGGTAACTGTGAGTGATTTTCTACCCTAACATTTTGGTATTACTCTGTGGAACCTTGTGCTATCACAAGGAATGAAAAATTGCAGTTGACATCTACACCTGGCATTTGTCTCCATTAATGATTAGTGCAGGGACTCTGTTCTCCTTGCTTAGTCTCCACCTGTCAGGTACTCTTTAAGATAAAAGAAAGCAGGGAGAAACCAAATATATTTAGGCTTCCATATTTTGAACCAGATTTTCCAGTGAAATTTATAGGCAAGTGTTATACTTGCATTCTTAAGAAAACTATTTCATTGTGGCCCTGCCTGTCTCTTCTGCTTCAGTGCTGCTGTTTCATTCACACATCTATGGAAATTTTCGGCCTGTCTTTTCATATCAGAAGGTGGAAATAATTTTTTATACTTGGCCCATCTTCAAAGATGATGGAAAGCCTGTGGCATAGCTGTGTTTTGATAGAGAGAGCACAATTCTATGTCTCTGACACTGGAGGTAAAATGCTGTTGAAAGACAGAGCCTGAAGTGCCCTTCTATCTGTGACGGGAACAGCAGCTCTGTGGTGGTGATTCAATGAAGCAGGAAAGCTGGAAGGTGGTTCCTCTGCATGTCTCAAAGGAACACCCTACAGACTGCCAGCAGTAAGCCTGGTTTGGCTGTAAAAAGGCTCCAGATTCCCCATCTCCTCCTAACTCAGAGGATAATGTCCAAGAGCTCTGTCCTGAAAGCTGGTTTGGTGGGGTTTTTTTCTTGCATTGAGCAGGAATGGCTGCAACTTAAGAAGGCAAAGCAGAAAGGCACTGGCTTTTGAACACATTGATGTTAGAGCTTATCCATATCTTTCTGGCATGTTAGGTGCACGGACTCGATGTCTGCTTGTGGTAGCTCCCAGGAGCACTCCTCAACTCCTAGAATTGGAGGCATACTACTGCAGTAACCCAGCTCTGTAGTATTTTTGGGTAATTATCCCCACAATGTAAACCTGGGCCAATTTTTTCCAAGGGTGCTGGGGCATGATATGGTCTTCTTCCATGGCTGAGTTATAATTGTCCAATGAAAGGTGATAGTTTCACTATGGTCACTGGAAATATCTTTGAAAGACAGCACAGAATGCAATAAAAGAAATAATAGGACTTAAGTCTGGGCCAAGGCTGTTGCTGAATAGAAAACTAGGAGTTGTTATGGCAACAGATGAAGGAGATTTTTTAAAATATTAATGTACCTGAACCTTAGAACCCTAACATAGCTGTAACTGTGAGAAAGTCCAAATGGTACCTCTTAGTCCTTTGTGTGTTTGCTGTTCTTGCACTTCAGGCTGACCAAAGCTGAGTGCCTGTATTGCTGCCGTCATAAGCCCAAGCTTTCAAGACTCATTGAGGATCCAAGCCTTGGATATATCTGCCCAGCCCATGGTCTGCTCTAACTGGGACATGGTTTTTTGGAATACAGTCATTTTCACTGGAGCCCATGTGGGCCAGGCTTCCATCTGCCCATGAGGTACTGTGCAGGCACACCCTAGCTGTGTTTGCCTTTTTTTGCTGTCAGCAGCAGCGTTCTGAAGATCACAGGGATTTAAAGTGGAGTGCTGCACTGTCTCTCACCTGGCACAGGACACTAATAACCAAATGTCAGCTGCATGAGCCTGGATTTGAACTAGCATTCCTGTGCTTGTAATGCTAAAACAGTAGCTACTACAAGAGTAGAAGCTGTCCTTGCACACCAAAGTAGAAGAAGGGATTAGAAACAGCCACAAACAAGACATAGATGAATACATGTTCCACTAGAAGCCAACCAGATATTTGACCTCAGGTTCATATTTCTGTAAACATGTATCTTGGCAATGTATAATTCAGTTTCTCAATATGATGCAATAAAAGCTGTTTCTCATTCATCTCAGCTGTCTTGTTGTGTTATGTTACAAACGATTACTGTTAATTCTGTGTTTAATTGTGCTTAGCATAATTTATGTGCTATCCAGTGATTTTTTAACTATTGGACATAGCAAAATATGGTTGTTTTCTCTTCTGCTTCCTTCTGCTCCTCATTTGTGGATGCTGAAAGCAGCTGGACCTGTTCCATGTGAATGGAAATAATTATAGGCATGTACAACAAATTCATTAATCTCAAGAAGGCATCTCGTGCAGTTATGCTTGGAGTACCCTTCATGAATTGTCTTCATCTTTCCTGTCCTTACAAAATTCCTTTCTTTTAGTTTTCCACCACAAACCTTTTCTCTGGGAGTCTACCTCCTTTCTCTTGCTAATGGGGTTTGGAAGCAAAATGTGTTTCAACTAACATTGGCAAGGATTACATGCTTCCTAAACCAAAATGCCTGTCCCAGATTTCTGGAGAAAGGGAAGTCCTGCATCTTTCAAATGCAATTGGAGCAGTAGGACTATTTTGTACAATGTAAGACTAAAAGAGAGCAATTTTGCTCGGTGTCATTGTCCCTTACTTTTGCAATATTTTTTCTGGGTTCCAAATGCAGAGCAGTCAGGACACAAGTATTTTATTTGTAAAGTTTAATAGTCTGAAAATAATCCATGTATTTTCTGCTAGATTCACTTTTATTTTCCTCTTGGTTTTGCCTTTCAATCCTTGTGAGCAATTTGTCAGTCCTTTATCAGACTAGGAGTAAACCTTGTTCCATTGATGCCTTGAAGCCACTGTGGGATGATTCTGTTCAAATCTTACCCTCCAAGGCTCCCAAAGTGCTTGAGTAGGAGTCCACATGACAAACCAAGCACAGGCCAGTGTGCTGAAGTCAGGCAGCAACTATGAAGTGCACCGTGGTGGCTTTCAAAGAGGATAAGAACTGTGCATCCAGCAGAGCAGCAGATGTGTTTGTGTTTCAGTACATACACATTAGAATGCATATTTCCATGCCCTTTCAAGTCTGAGCACAGGGACTTATGTGCATAACCCCATGGTACAGCTAATGAACTCCCCAAGGTAACGCAGGTGGAAGTTGCTTGTCCATCTCAAAACCAAATCTGATAATGCCCTCATCATGGCCTTTTAAATATACCGGGTTTGATCATATCAGGGATTGTTTCCAGCTTATCATATTCAATTTATGTTACTTCTATTTCTTTTTATCAAAAATACATTCTTCTGTGTGCAAAAATGAGATCAGCACTTAATGGAAGGAAGCTTTTGAGGATGTCGTAGCTATTTTTCACTGTCATCTGCCAAACAAAATGATGACAAAATAGAAGGCAGTGCATGCATTGTGTCTAATGTGATTAGTCTTCTAATGCTTAGGATGTAGGGAAGAACACCATCAGCAGGTAAAATGGATCCTGGGTAAATATTTAAAGAGTGCAAGGCTACTCTCAAAAAATAATTTTAAAAAAAGCCATACAAAATTAGCAGTTTTTTCACTGTAGATTCTGCTTTTATGTATATATAGTGCTTAATTATCTTGAGGTTGGACCGCTGTGTGACTGCATGGAGATGGAGTGATGGGAGAAGCAACCTAAGTTTGGTATGTTAGGTTATGATTAAATCCCTACACCAATTAAATTTTGCAAAGGTGCACTTCAGGCAGCAATCAGAATTATGGGAAGAGAATGGCAGTAGAAACTCAAAAATCTATTCATCTTATAATGCACTGTAGACCTCTCAGCACAACTGTTGTAGTTCAAATCCAGCTGGAAATTAAGAACTATGCAGCTGATCACCAGGGGAAAAAGATGCAGCCACAACAGATATGACCTCAGTTAAGAACTGAGTTGTATCCTTTAGCCAGTGTTGAAGGGGAATCTAGTATTTTATCTGATTTCTGAGTTCTTGCCCACTTTTCTATGAAAAATGGTTTCATGGTGGGACAAAGAGCTTTCTGTTTGCTTTTGTGAATGGGCCTCCAATCTATGCACTGAACCTAGTGCTTTCACAGGCATGCCTGGGAACTGAATTTCATGATCCAGATAGTCCATTTGAGGTCTATAGATGCAAAAAAATCCAAACCATAACCTACTATTTGCATATGCAGATTGATCTTCCCATCTTCTGTTTCCCTGAGGATATTTTGCATATTTTCAGTTTGTCACTACAATTAGGGCTGGTCAGAAACATCTCAATTTTTAAATTATTATAAATTGCTGGTTAGAGTTATTTTTAAAGCCTCCTTTATTTTTATTTTTTTTCTGAAATACTCCAGTAATAGTGCTATTGATAATTATCAGCCCATAATGGAATTTTCAATTGAAAGAGACAGGCACAATATTAGATGTAGTCTGGAAAATCAGTAGAATGGAAGTGTGGTGGAGAGGGGCCTTACACTGTATGCTATGTATTGCGAGTGACTGGCCCAGGTACCTGCCTGCAGACTATTGTGTGTACACATAACCCCTATTCCTCCTAGTGCCCCCATCAAACTGAAAAGCTGTACAAAATCTTAGGTTCATATGAATTAAAAACTCTCCACAGCTTACAAACATTTGAGGATGTAAAATTCTTTGTTAGCAAACTTCAGCTGCCCTTTCCTGATCTGTAATCCTACTACTGCTGACATGTCAGTGCAAAGCTATTTTGGTTTGAAAATCTTGTTTAGGAATTGAGGAGTTTTTCTAGTGTCACAGTCCCAAAATTGGGGTATATTAAAGGACCGTGTCAAAAATACATGGATAAAATTTCATAGTTTTGTTCTCAACATTTTTAACTAATCTGGTGTTTTTTGTGAGTGCACCTCACTAGAAGGTCATAAATTAGTTTCATAGAAACATTTGAGTCCTTAATTTAGTATTCTTTATTTCCAGCCTAATACAAAGAACAGATTTGATTCACAGAGAACAGAGTAGTGTTGGCATTAATTTCTAAACGAAACCTGAGGATGGAAAATTGTGTGTGCATAGATTCACAGTAGGAGCTGGGGCAATAGACTGTCCTGTAAATGGTCTCTGGTTAAGTATAATTTTCTTTAAATTGTCCCATTTTCTCCAAAGCTGGTGTCTTTGGATTGGTAATATTTTGCAAGGAAGGAAAAATATCAGCTGTTTGAGCAGGGACCCACATTAATATAATTCGTGTTATTGCATATTTCCATATCAACAAAGTACAATCTGCATTATTTTTCTAGTGTCATAATATTCTTTCCAGTTCTATAGCATTCTTCAAGGTGAAAATCTCAGCTGTTTTCTGTTAGTCTCCCACGTAGGAAGATTTAAAATCAGTTGTATCAGCAGCTTGTTCTTGCTGGCACTGAGATTATATTTTTCCTCCCCCTCCCTAAATATCCTAATGCCTTTTTCTGTTCCCTGCCACAGCTCCACTCATGAACCACCTATGCAAAATTAAAGATTTAAGGCTTTCTAGCAACAGGAGTGCCCTGGAAAAAGGAGATTGGATATCCAAACAGCTATGTGTTAGCAACAAAAAATATTCCACTCTGATTATGGAGATCTTTGCACAAATTTGGTTATGGCAGGATTTTGCACTAACTGACATGGAGTGAAAAAGTTATGTGGGGAAAAAAAAAAGAGTAAGTAATTGTTGATGTGAATGTAGCAGACTTTGCTCAGTTTCTTTACTGACTTTAGGACTTGAGAGTGTAGAACTTCATACTGTCCTAATTAGGATGCCAGGGGAAAGAAATTATTTAGATCTTTGTTTAGTATTCTGTAGAAGTGGTAAGTCCTCCAAGAGTGTCAGTTAGATCCATGAACCTCTCCAGGGAAAGAGGAGAGCTAGAGAAGCATGATGATTATTTAATGCATACAAATGCTGGACAAGAATAGTTATATCTAATGAAAATGCTGTGGGCGTGATAGCCAATGTTTTCATTTGTCTCCAATTGCAGATGATATGTCTTGTACTTTTCCTCTTTGTGGGTGTCTTCTTTGGAGTTGTAAATATACAATTAATGCAGGATAGAAATATGCACTAGCCATAATACTGAAAATTATCATGGTATTAGCTTTCAAAATTGAGTAGCAGCTTGAAGTTAAAGCTGTATAAAAGGCTATCATGGGAGGAACTCCATCATACAAAACATTGAAATTATTTCAATATTATTTTATTAGAGCTTTTTAATTACTATGGACAGATAAGCAGGTCTCTCCATTATCTTTGCAGAACATTTGTATTAATAATGTCACTCAATTTGCAATGATTGCCCACAAAATATTCTGTCCCTATTAGGAGTTTAATTTAAGCTGATATGCAAAAGCCAATCTTCTACAGGGTAGAAGATTCCCCATTCTTTTCCACTAGGCTCCCAAATCACAACTGTTTTTTTTCAGCTGGCTGTCAGCCCTCCCTTAAGCAATACAGCCAAAGGAAACAGAAAAAGTCCCTCCTGGAGCACATCCATAATAGCGAGTTCTGAATGCACACATGGTAGACAGGACATTAGCAACCCTTTTTGTTTTAAGGTAATCCTGCTATTTATAAAATGTGAGACAAGGTAATTTTGTAATGTAAAACTGTACTTTCAATTATTTACAGATACTTTTGTGAGTTAAGTTTTCTCTTTTTTTTTTTAAGATCCATAACATGAAGCCCAGCAATTTATTTCAAAGCATAACTTTGCTTCTTAGTGGGATATTTATGTTATGGTAAGGGATCAAAGGGGAAGATATATTCTAGTTTACTTATTCACTTCAAAAAATTAAGTGTCAAATTCTAACATTGAATTTGAACTTGAAATAGTGACAGCTTTCTTGTAATGCTACAGAACTCACCAAAGCCCTACATGTAACGTTCCTGGTTTGGAGTGATATCCAGATTTATATATTTAAAGCAGGAGTGATAGTTTTAGTGAATAATCTAAGCAAATAATTATTTATATTGTTTATGCTACACTGTTCTGTGTTTTATCTGTGGGAGAGCCCATCTGAGTATTCAGAATACACATAATGAAACAATGAAGAAATTCAGGGTTTGCTGTAGCACCTCAAGAATTACCCATTTCAGTTTGTAAATGAGATTTTTCAAGTACTGCTGAGAAGATTTCAAATATCTATATTGGCTGCAAATAAGTTTTTTGTCCTTGAATTATCTTGACTTCATTTAATTCAGGACAGTTCACTGTTTGCATTATACCTCTAGAGCTCTCAGAATCTTACATAGAAAAGGGCCATTAAGATCCATTACACTCCCTCCTCTTTGCATGTCAAGGCAATATTGTTCCTTAAATTGCATTTTCCTGGCATTTGCCTGGCCTTGGTAAAGATTGGTTAGGCTAATTTTAAAAAAGGACAGCTACAGGAAATGAGCCACACAGAATGAAGATGAGAAGGCTTCCAATTTTGGAAGCCGATAAAATTGAGTTATGATATTCATGCCAAAATGTGCCAGGAGTGTCTTCAAAAGTGCTTTGGGGATGACTCCTGCTGATAAGTGTAGAATGCAAGTAAGAATGTCCACTTATGTCATCAGGGCATGAAAACATGAGTACTTTATGACACGATCAAGCTTTTGACCTTAAGGTTTTGCAGTTGTGCGCTGTGAGGAAAGAACAACCTTTTAGAATGCTGGTACAAAAGTGAGAGAATACTAGATTGAACTCTTAGATGCATCTGTTCAAGTCTTTTCTTTTGAACTCTGAGTCTTAGATAGTATTCGTACAGTTGAAAAAAAATGCAAGATATGGTTCTCCTAATTTTAAAAGTGAAACAGATTTTGGGTTTTATATGGAAACTTGTAAGATTTAATTTTTGTCTGCTGACTAAAGGGAAGGGCTTTATCAGAGGGAAAAATTAGGAATTGCACAGCCAGAAGTAGAATGGTGGAAAACTGGATTTATGCAACTGAAGAGGCCCTTACTTTCTAATTCTAGTGGAATTATTAACAAAATATTAAAAATTAAGATACTTTTGAATTTACCAGAAATAACTAATATGATAAGTGTTCTGCTCAAATATCTGTTTTAAAAAGTTTTTGTACAGCTTTTTCTAGCTGCAGTCTGTGGGTCTTATTTATAAGTTGCAGTTCAATGAGGAAATGACAAAGCTGTTAAAAAAACAGAGGTAAAAAATGTAAGAGTTTACGTAAGTGACATTAAATAATTTACTATGATATATGACTCAGATTGGATAGTTGCTGGTAGGACTGTCTTTTCCTAAAATTCCCTTCTTTCAGTATGTTGTTTTATTATCATTATCATCACAATTTTAAATTTTATGAGCTAGTTTTGAAATATTAGCAATACCCTCCATGCTGCCCTCAAACTTTTAAAGCCACAGCTCCTTCACTAAAATGTTAACTATTGACATCTTTCATGTGAGCCTTTTATTTTATAGTCTCATCCTGTCTTTAAAAACTCTTTCTCCTAGATTAATACATCCTTTGTCTTCATCTTCTCTTTAAATCAAGTGCCCCTGTAGTTCCTCATGGTCATCTTTTAGTTCTTTGATAAGCAGTAGGAATGGGAAAAAACACCTAAAATACTATTTAAAATCATCACTGATGGCATGGGAGGTAGTGCTTCTTAAAATGAGCAGGGCTGTTTGTGGTTGAGTTCCAGTCTCTCAGCAAAACCCCAAGGAACGCTCTCCACAGCTGAAATCCCTCTGTGCAACTGAAGCGTTACAGACAGTGGGTTCCTGTGGTGACTGTCCTTGTGCTTACACACAGCATATGTGAGGTAGTGTCACTTATTTTGAGTTCCTCTCATCTGGGGAATCCTGGATGCGTGTTTGCTGAGTTCCTTTGTTTTGTCTTTTAGGTATTGGCTTCTGAGAACAGGATTCACACCAGTCTGTTAACTCAGCACAACATTCCATATGGCCACACAGTCCTCCTCACTGTTTACAGAAGTGTGTGCCACAATGAGTTGATGGGCTCATCCACCTCCTCTGAAATACTGAGAAGGTGATAAGCCCTCAGTCAGGATGGACAGGAGATACAGCTCCATGATGTGCCGCTCCTGGGAAAGGGGGTTGAGTAGGGACTAAGGGTGAAATGAGAACTCGAGATTGTTACATATCCAAACCTCAGCACTGTATGGGCTGCTATGAAGGAAATTGACTCCATCCCAGCTAGACATAGTATACACACCAGGAATGTTGAGTTCATAAAGAAAATAAATAGTTCATTCCCCAGACCTTGAGGCTATCTACAGCCAGCTCTACAAACTTCCCTGTAAGATCCCAAACTAACTTGTCAGTTTTCTCCAGCATGTGGAGCTGGACATTTTCTGCAGGACAAATTCTGCCCAAATTGGTGACACCTGTACAAACACACTTGACACTGGGGTTTGGGTGGGACTGATTTTTCCTGATGTTTACTTAGGCCATGAATGAGCAAGCAGTGACAGCATCTTTCCCTCTGTAGAGTGGTCTCAGTTAATTGGCAAACTAGAAAAAAACACTGGGAGAAATTTCTAGTCATGGCAGTCTGCTATGGCAATGGTTAACACTATATGGATCTGTACAGTAAAAAGAAAGATCTTAAATATCTCTTCAGAGAAGCAACCTACTTAGAATAATTACGTGTAAGTACACGTGTAAGCTTGTGAACTGGAATTTGCTGGCTGCAGTTAGACATATAAGTCAGACCTGAAAATAAACCATTCAAAAAATTAGTCCTGTGCAGAAGACAAAAAAAAAAAAAAAAGTAGAGTGACCACTGTCAGAGCCAATAATTTGCCTAGTGTTCATATACCTGAACACCTGCTATATCCTGTGGGTTTCCTGGGTTTCCATCAGGCTTCCATGTGGGCTTTCTCTCCAATGGACTTCAATGTAAGGGACCAGAAACAGGGACTATTTAACAAGAGTGCTGCTGGAGATGTGTAGAAGGGTGCTCTGTATTTTTACTTCCCCAATATTTGAGAGAGAGCAAGCACTAGCTAGTATCCTGGAGCTCTTCCTTCAATTAACTACTACTAATTTTAACCACATTTGTTCCAGTGACTTATTATGAGCTTTTTTTTCCTTCTTGTTTTGATTTTTTAAGTTAGTAATACAGCACCAGTAGGTTCATTACACCTCAATTTCAAGCTGCTATCAATTCCACTGTTTTCTCTAACTCTTGAGATGGTGTTTGAATAGGGCAGGACGAAGTATGTTACTCACATACTCATTGTTAATTCTCTTTTTATATGCTTCAGCATGTCCACTGCAAAGGAATTGCAGTGGAACTACAAACCAAAGCCAAGTGGCGATTAATCTCTGTTGCCTCTTTTCTGCTTTTGTCTCATGCTCTACAGGTATTCAGCTGTGTCTCAGCAGCTCCTTAACTTCTCCAAAGCCAAGGGAAAGCCTGCATAAAGAACAGTATTGCTTTACTTTCTTCACATGTGGCTGTATTATACAGCCTTCTCTAAACAAATACTGTGGAAGTCATATCCCTGATATGTTATGGTTCAGGGAAATGGCTCCTTCAGCTTGGGTGAACTTGTGTCTATTGCTGCAAAGACCCTCAGAGCTGGGAAAAAAAATGTAAGGGCTAGATGGGAGTTCAAAGATGAAGTGACTTTTCAGAAGAAACAGAACACTATGATTACAGTCTGGAAAGTGAATAATTTGAGGTTAGTTCTCGATGTATTCCTCTGATGGTGCTTGAGACCATCTTTGTGTGAGGAGGTGTGAAGAACGATTGCTGTTTCCCTGGGATGAAAATGTGATTTATTGAGGGAATTATGTGTCAGAAGTTTCTATGGTAATAACACCAGTAAAGGGTGGGGTGAAGAGGTTCTTTGAGTTTTCCTTTGATTCCCTTCAAAAAAGTATGGGCTTATTTATTTGTCTGAACTGATATTCTGTATTTATTTACAGAAAAAATGCAGCTGAAGCTGGCATAAAAAAAGTATTTCTATTTTAAACACCTGTCCATCAAGTGTCTTGCCATAAATTCATTTCAAGTAGAGAGATCACCTAGTGACACCTTTTCATGACTATCAAATTAAATTTGGACAAAAGACAATGACATAAGACTCTCTGACTTTGCCATTACTTGTGAAGCACTGACCTTTTCTATTTCTGCACATAATTTAAGACAACAGTTGTGGTCTGAAATATAAAATATTTTGCTTTTATGAAAAAAATCTGAAGGTTTAGATGCCAGCTGCTCTTCTGTCTGTGAGAAATCTGCTTATCACCTGGAGGAAATAGTTAAAATGGCTCTTGTAGAATGCTGATACTGATCTATGGTATCTTTTATAAGTACTTTTTAAAAAGGCTGGTAAGCCTGACTAGTCTATTGATGAGCAATTAGCACTGTGCAGGATTCTTTCTTCACCTCAGACAGGTTTTTTGAAAACTTAAGATGAGACTGTACATAATAACTAACTACAGAAGAAACTATAATTTCCTAAATAGGACATGGGGATTACAAATGGCAGTTCAGAATAATGAGAATAATGAGCAGGGATTAGCTAATTAAATTTTACCTGTGCACACTACATTCTGTCTCTTGTTCCTATTTTAGTTAGAAGACTCAGACATGGGTGAGTTGTTTCAGATTAAAATAAAAACTATAGTGCTCTCATCTTCAAACTCAAAAGTAATTACCATTTTTTGAAAACTTTTTCAAGGCAGGGAATTGCAAGATTACACTTTTGCATGTTCTCACACGTTCCTTTCTCTTGGCATGCAAGCAAGTTGCCAGTCATCGTAGAAAACATTTTGGCAGTACCTTCTTGACACTTCTGTGTGGGAGGTGTAAGAAGAAATAGGGAGTTCTGTCTTTGCTGCAACCATTCTTTCAAGAAGTGATTTTTGAGGTGGAGTTGCTTTCTAAGAGCTAAGCAATGGGGGTTGTCAAAGATTTCCATAGGAGAGAATAGCAAGAGTTATAAAATGGCCTTTAAAAAAATTTTATTTAAAATTTTTACTACATGAGCAATAGCCTGTTGTGAACAGACTTACGTGCTGTGTATGATCCCTCTTCCATCCAACTCCAGCCTCCTAGAACCCAAATTCTGTGCCTCAGATGCTTTCAGGGAGGCTTTCCTGACTTGTTCTTGGAGCCCTTTGAGTGAGGGACAGCAGGGAAGCCAGAAACAGGAAGGAGGAGTGACCTCCCAATCACAGTTTTTTCCTCCTCAATGAGACCTTCAAGCCTTAATAAGACAGATTCCTTTGGACTCTGCACAAATTCTGCGATGTCACATGAAGAGTGGATGGTCTCCACTTCCTCTGACCTCGTGGGGCCTCCCAGCTGTGTCTGAACTGCCTCTCTAGAGCCCCCTCTGGCTCCATCCTCCCTGTACAGGCCAGTGGTAACATACACCAGGTGATCACAAACACCCTGCCCCTTGTTTAAAAAACACAACCCCCAGTTTGATTTGACCCCATCGCAGTCTCCTCTGTCCAAGCTGGTGCAGTGTCTGTGTCTGCTCCATGTCAGGCTTGCAAGTAAGTAAAACCTCACAGCTCCTCCCCATGTAGTACATGATGGTCCCACCATCAAGTACAGCTTGAGATGATGCCCCTTCCCATTTTTGGAGTTATTCTGGTCAGGACCAGAAGCTGGACTTGATTATCCTTGTGGATGCCTTCCAGCTCAGGATTTCCTGTGATTCCATTTCTTTTTGCTTCCTTCTACCAGGAAGGGAGATATTTACAGTAATGGCCACTGCCATGTGTGTAATCCCAGAGCACGACCTGAGCCTTTTTTGGATAAAGGCTGGAGTCTCCTGTGTGGTCTCTTTTCATCAGGCTTGCCTCCTTACATGTACCCTACCCAAGGAAGGAAGCAGCACAATGACACACTGTTATCATGGCTTGTGTAATGGTAAATACTCTGCTGGGTGACAAAATGATTAGGTCTTCCCCATGATAGCCTTACGCCAAAAAAAAAAAAAAAAAAAAAAAAAAAAAAAAAAAAAAAAAAAAGGCAAGTCTCAAGAAGGAGAAAAGAAGCTGTCTTTTAGAGGAACAGCATACAACCTGGGAAAGAATGCTCTGTGTGCAAGATATTTAAAGTGTGAAGGTTTTAAAGGCACAGGGATGAAAAAGGTAGTAGTCTAAAATCCAGACATTTCATTTTTTGAAAAAGAAATATTTTCTAATCCTTTTAGTTCATTAATTTTTCCTACTTAGTTTCTTCTGTGTCTTGAGGCCAGATGAGTTTCCAATTCCCAGACAACAGGATCAGAACCACAGTCTTTTCTGTGACCCCCATTCCCTCCACCTGCACATGGCACATTTCTTCTTTTCTCCTTGCTGCCCTCCTTCTCCCTGCACCTTTTCTTGCATGAGCTGCCTGGGCACTTGGTTGTTATCTCACAATCACTTGCCCCACAAACCACTGAATGAAAGGGTTCATCTGCAGCATTCAAAAACTGAAACATTGGCACAAATATTCATAAGTCTGTTTCAAAGAAATGCAAGGAAATTGCTGCAGTTCTATTGAAACTAAATCTAAAAGATCACCCTGTGCTTCCACTTCACTATTTCCAGCTGCCTCATGCAGACACTTCCCCTCCTCATCTGTTCTGTGCTTCTTTGTGCCACAGATCCAGACTGCATCTGCCAGACATGAGCTCTTCCCAGCAAAATTCACTCACTCCCATGGATACTCTGCTCTTCTGAAAGGAAGCCAGCTTTTTTTTTGATTCAGTTTTTACTCTCCCAAGCCATATTTCTTTCCAATGTGTTCAGAAAGATGTGTTTCCACTCAATAAAGACTTGCTCTCCTTTTTGGAGAAGAAGCTCAGGGAGTATTTCTGTTGCAAATTATGACCCATATTTGGGGTTAACTGTGTTGTTTAACTGTTTCTACAGTTACCGAGGAGTTACACTTTAATTTTCCTCTCTTCTTTTTCCAGACATACCAACATTAACCTTTGAATGTGAAATGTGTTTATCTGCCAAAGTTTCTAGGGGATACCAACTCAAAAATTGACTGAAACAGTTGCCCAAACCACTAAATCAGAAAAATACATGCAGTTCATTACTAACACTTGTCACTAGGCAGGATGATAATCAACTGATTTAGGCTGATCATTGGCTGATTTGAGAGGTGTTTTGGGCTTTACAGGAGGTGTTAATATTGACACTTGGGTTTTATTTGATGGTGTGTTGAATGACTTCCAGGACTGATGTCATCTAGCAAGAAGAAATTCTTGAATAACCCCATGTAGTTATAAAAATTTGAGGCTCTTTTTGGAAGAAGCCCTTTTTCTCACCGTTATGATAGTACAATGCAAGGGAAGAAAAGGTCAGTGAATTTAATTCAAACAATCTTTGTGGGACAAAATAAAACTCTGTCCAGAAGCTGTAGCCTATAGAGTCACTGGGGGTAACTGTAGTTTCAATAAGTCTGTTTCAATAAGTCATTTTGCAGATTTAAATTAGTTTCATATTCTTTCGTCTGACCTGATCTCTTTTGAATGTGCTTAAAGAAAGTATTTCCTCTGTAACTGTGCCATGTGTGGCCACAAGGTTGAGGGTTAGTGCTAAAAAGCATCTCTACTAGAACAAGGAAGGGAATTCAGATGGTTATCTATGCATAAGTGTCTTGGTTTAGGGTAAATTTGGGAGGAAACCTCTGAAGGGGGTTCCGCTGGGAGGCAAACCCAAACAGCCCCTCCCCCCAGCCAGTCCAGGAAAAA